>PVKA01000004.1:0-185114 GCA_004027165.1 Ctenomys sociabilis | reverse complement strand
TAGTGAGTTATTCAAAGAAATTGTCGACCATAGCCATTTACAGCTCAGTTAAGCATTTTATTTTGCTTATTCTTGAGATTTGCATTTCTGTTATTTATTTTTAAACATTAGACTTAGTTTAATTAGAAAATTGTAAGATCCCTTCTGTCATATTAAAATTAGCGGTAGAAGTAATAACTATTTTGTATTGCTTCTATTTTGATTGCAGTTCATACAGATATTAAAGAACATATAAATAATGCTCAGCTTAAAGGTCTTTTTAAATCTGTTATATAAACACGAGTAAAGTGGGTTGGTTATGTACTGTCTTTATTAAGCCAACTAACGAGTCATATCCATTGCTTAAAAGTAGAGGTTAGCTGGGCATGGTGCACACCTGGAATCCCAACACTCTGGGAAGCCAGGGCAAAAAGATCATAAGTTCAGGCCCAGTCTGAGCAATGTAACGACACCCTGCCTCAAGATAAAATGAGAGAAGCACTGGGGACATAGCTCACTAAGAAGGCTCTGGATTCGATCCTCAGTATCTCAAAAAGAAAAACAAATGTAGTTTCCAAAAAGTTGTGTTGCAGAAATAACTGGAACTTAAAATATTTACCTCAGAAATTTAATTATAAATCCTATAAATTATCAAATATTAAAGTATTTCATGGGAAATAACTAGGGTTTCTATAAACTGGAGTTCCCATAGGACAATATAAATGTGTCCATTAGAAAGCATTTTTCTATATGCTAATATTATTTATTCTCTATTTATTTTAGCTTCTGAAATCATTGATGTATCTTCTAAGGCTGAAGAAGTAAAAATAACAACTATAACTAGAAAGAAAGAGGTTCAGAAAGAAAAAGAAGCTGTGTATGAGAAAAAGCAAGCAGTCTATGAGGAGAAGAAAGTTTATATAGAATCTATGGTGGAAGAGCCCTATGACGAGCTAGAAGTGGAACCTTACACAGAGCCATTTGAAGAACCCTATTATGAAGAACCAGATGAAGACTATGAAGAAATCAAGGTCGAAGCTAAAAGGGAAGTCCATGAGGAATGGGAAGAAGACTTTGAAGAAGGGCAGGAATACTATGAGAGGGAGGAGGGCTATGATGAAGGGGAGGAAGAATGGGAAGAATCTTACCAAGAGAGAGAAGTAATTCAAGTTCAGAAGGAGGTCCATGAAGGTAGGTGGCCACTGAGTGGCTTTTCCTGCTGTTGCTCCTCATTTTTGCTCAGCTCAGCATGTTTTCAGTTCTGTTAGCCAGATTTATCATGGATTTGAGAGAAATGAAAGGATAGCTTAGTTTTTTAAGGTTAGAAGTCTTTAAAAATGTAGTCTGCAAAAAAAGTCATTTTCTTTAAAGTTACTATCATGCCTTTACGTTGCAGTCTGATCATTTAGACTAAATTCCAAGTGCTATTTTCTAATATAGAAGTTCAAATTTCACTGTTTGGTTGCCACTCTACCCCATCTTGCTTTGAAATCCAGACCTAGGGGTCATTGTAGCAATGCGCTTGCTACACAATACAATTCTTTGCACAATTATCTATTACTTCGAGTTTCTGTCCCTTGCAATGAATGCATTCTATTAGTACTTCCTGATTGAAACATCCCCATTTATCCTGTGTTTTTATTAAAGAATTACCAGAGAGAAAAGTGCCAGCAAAAGTGCCTGAAAAGAAAGCACCTCCTAAAGGTATGTACTTGGAATTATTGAGCTAGATCAGAACATGAGCTTGACCATGGCTTGTCTGGGAAAGATGGATGACTTGCCAGTGCAATCCAATAGGCACAACTTCTTCTCTAAGCTTCATTTTCTCTGTGAAATTTCTTTAACAATTTATAATATGTTTAACAAGATGATTAAAGGTATAACAAAAAGGTTAACTGTAAATTTTGAAACAAATAGAACTGAGATAATGTAAGGGCAGAAATTTGTACCTAAAATTCACAGGAAGAGCGCCAAATCTGTCTATCTCTAAGAAAGTACATATATTCGTGTGTGTAAAGACTAAGGGAGGGAACTATAGTAGAAATTCTAAAAGCACTGCAATTTTTTTTAAAATGCTTGCAGTTGTAAAGAAGCCAGTAGTTGAAAAAGTTGAAAAGACCACTCGAAGGATGGAAGAAGAGAAAGTCCAAGTCACCAAAGGTATTATTGTTTAAGACATTTCTAGTACCACATACACAAGGATTCTGCTTATGGATATGTACTCACATCCGTTCTTTTCTTACAATCGTATAAACTAAGATACTTTTAAATTTTGTGCAAAGCAATATCTTCACAATACAAATATATTTGTGCGTATTTTTAAAGTCCCCGAAGTTTCAAAGAAGATTGTTCCACAAAAACCTTCCCGGGCTCCAGTACAGGAAGAAATTATTGAAGTGAAAGGTATCACTATTACATCTTTGTCTTTTAGCCTTAAGTTTTAAACTTAAAACTTTTCTATTTATATATAATGGATATGGAACATGTATCCTGGACAATTCACAAATCAACAAAAGCTCACAGTTTTACATAACACCCATTTTATGTTGAGATGTACTTACATATAATTTAATTAAAAGTATTCTCTATTTTTGTTTTTATTCTTGCTTACAAATTATATTTTTTGACAGAAGGTTTTGTGTCTAATAGGTAGTCTTCTAACTTTATTATGCAATCTATTGCATTGCATATAATATTCCCTATCCTCTCAATCATATGAATAGTTCCTAATGGATTGGGGAAAGCAATGCATTGTGTGTGAAGAAGTTGTGTCTATTTGATTCTCACTTAATAATATTTCATAAGGGCTGCATGAGTTGCTTGTCTGTACAGACCGAAATATAATTGATGGCCTTGTCAATACTGAATTTGTTCCCAGGTTATCATGCTAACCCGATCCATATCTATAGACTTTAGTATAACATACCCTTGTGCATTTCATCTGATATTGTGTCCTATAAAAAGATATATTAATATGAAATGCTCTCTTTAAAGTACCAGCTGTGCATACGAAGAAGATGGTTATTTCAGAAGAAAAGATGTTCTTTGCTTCTCATACT
This sequence comes from Ctenomys sociabilis, assembly GCA_004027165.1. Taxonomy (NCBI): domain Eukaryota; kingdom Metazoa; phylum Chordata; class Mammalia; order Rodentia; family Ctenomyidae; genus Ctenomys; species Ctenomys sociabilis. Next base: position 182,076 of record PVKA01000004.1, on the reverse strand, counting down.
GAAGAGGAGGTGTCAGTCACAGGTATAAAATAAATTTGAATTTGGGAACTCAGTAGAAGAATTTTCAATGGGTTCTTACCCCTCTCAGTTTGTGATCATGTGGGCACTTCTGACTCCTTGTAATTTTCTGTCATCTTTCTCACTTCACGTTTGTCTCTGTTCTTTGTTTAAGTAATCACTGTAAATTATAATTGCCACCACAGCATGGAATATCAATAATTAAAATGTACATTTTTTAAAGTCCCTGAGGTGCAAAAGAAAACTCATATTGAAGAGAAAATTCACGTTGCTGTTTCCAAAAAGATTGAGCCGCCTCCTAAAGGTACTAGTAGCACAAAGTTTAAAATCTTTATTCGAATTAGATGTTTCTCAGGAAGCACCTGACCATGATAATGCTAAGAAGCATATTCGGTCCCCTCCAGACTCAGTGGGTCAGTAGACCTCCAGCCTCTGAGACCTAAGGACATGAGGTTAGGAGGACCATGAGGAAGGTGCAGAAAAAGAATGGGCTCATGATAAATGACCAGCTATTCAGACAAAAATGACCTGGAGCAGCTCACACCCACTACCCAGAGACTAAGTTAAATTCTCAGGAACTGTTCCAGTGATTTAAAATCACCATTATTAAAAATTAAGTTATGTACTCATATTAAACACATGTTGATATATATTGAAAACACTACTTATTTTACTTCATTTTGTTATTATCATTGTTTGGGGATTTGTTTATGCCTATTGTCTGTGTGATAGAAATGTTATGTAATAGTGTCCTACTACGCACCTGTTCCAAGCTACAAAACAGTAAAATCATGCTGGTAGCCAAGGGATGCAGTATTCACCACCACAAAAAAATCAGAAAATATGGCAACTGCCCTAGTCTAAAGGCTCTAGGCCATATAAAATATTTAAGGTAATCTAATGAAATTGTTCTCATACAATTGCCTTTCCAAATAAAGTTACTAAAGATGGACTCTCAAAATTGTTGGTCTCTGGGAAGCAGGCCCTGGCATCTCTGAGCAGGGTGCCCCCACCTACCTCTGAGAAAGTGCAGGCTTTTGGGGTTAAAGATGAAGACAGCCACATGACCTCAGTAGCCATTCATTTCTGTTTATTCTGGTTCCTAATGCGTCATTTTCTGGCATTCAGTTGACACAAAAGAGGAATATCTACTCTTCAATTCTGTCTTGCAAAAATGTGTATTTGATCAAAATGCACAATTTCTCAAAACCGGTGCATTTCTTTTAAAGTACCTGAGCCGCCTAAGAAACCAGTTCAAGAAGAAGTGGTCCTTGTTCCCATTCCTAAAAAGGTGGAGCCCCCACCAGCCAAAGGTAGAATAATAGTTTTGAAACACTAACTCAGCCTCTGTCTTCTTGCATCTTTTGAGATCTGTGCATTAACAAAACAGCATCTGTAAACCATTTGTAATATAGTTATGTGTGCCAGTCTTATCTATTTGTACCAATGTGCGCTACATGTATTAGTAACCATTTTAGATGCCAGTCTGTGCTAACAGGGTTTGGACAGTTTTGTGTAATGTGTGTAATGTCTACATGGTTTTGATGTTTTCAGCATTTCTTCCTTCTACAAGAATAGCATATTAAATTACTTCTTAAATTCTTTTGTGGGGGATTTATGCTTTAACGCAATCTTAAATGTCTCCGAAGGAGACTAGGATACTCAACACTGTTTCTACAATATCTTTAAAGTTCCTGAGATTCCCAAGAAGCCTGTGCCAGAAGAGAAAAAGCCAGTTCCTGTACCAAAGAAAGAACCTGCTGCTCCCCCAAAAGGTACACACCCGATAATAGGGAGACTGTGTCTGAGACACCCCCTCTGAGCCTTGGATGGTCTTCATGTGTGTTCTGTAGTCTTTCGGTTTGTCTATTTTCTGTGTTTCCTGGATTTTCCATGTCTGTCAGCTTCATGGCTGCCTGCCCACAGACATTACTTATGACTCAGAAGATTCCTAAGGCACTATCAAAACGTGTTACTGAAAGAAGTAACTACATCCAACTGCTATCTTAAAATATTGGTGCTTTTCCTCTCTTAGAGAAAGGAGAAACATTTTGAAATTTGTCATCTGTAGACACATTTCCAGAAAAAAAATAATTACCTTGGGTCCCTCTCATATGAGCCTTTTTCATAATCAAAAGACTAATGAGTCCTGAAGAAACAGAGGTCGGCAACAACAACCAGCGAGAGTTTGATAGAAGTAAATGTCGGTTGTATAAAGGATATGTAGGCTGGGGCTGGCGTTTTTGACCCCTGGTTTTCAAGGCTGATTCTTAGGTCTTATGTTGGGAGAAACAAGAAATTATATCAAGACACTACAAATGCAAGTGTAGAGGGGAAGAAACTCACAACTGTTGATAAGATTTTGTTTGTTTAGTTTAGTTTAGTTGTTTAGCTTAGTTTAGTTTAGTTTAGTTTGGGGTCATGGTCTTGACATGTAGTTCAGGCTATCCTGAACTCACTAAGCAGCCTAGGTGCACCTCGAATACTGAAACCTCAGCCTCCAAAGTGCTGGGTTTACAGGCATGTGTACCAACATGTCTGGCTCTTATTTTAAATAATTATTCCAGACAATGCATACTTTTAAACCTCATCTTCCATTTAAAAACCAATATTATCAGTGCTGAGAATGTATCAGTGAAGCCCACTGTAAACATTTGGGAAGGGGTATGGGACCCTGCTCAAAGCTATGGAACCTCTTAAAAGAAAAGCACAATGCACATATCCACAAGTACACAGAGCTCCCCCAGCCACTGCCTGTGGATGTTACACTGAGAGATGGGCTCTGAATAGCTGTTGTCTTAGTTTTTAATACACTATAAGCATACACCCAAAAAACTCACAAGAGAAACGGGAATAGTATGTTCTATAGATACAATTATTCTACTCCTTGGTTTTAGTCTAAAATAGTCTTAAATGCATTATCATTTATACCTCATTTTGTAATAAAAAGTTTAAAGATCTTTCTACATATAATATCCATACTCTATTACTAATTTTTTGGCAAAGGAAGACCAATATATATAAGTAAAGGAGAAATTCTGCATATGATTTTCTGTCATAAAACTTACTGTTGCATAACTTGCTTGTAATTGTCTAAATGTTGCTAAAATGTTGTGCTGTTCATTACATTGCAACCTTTATAACATTAGAGTTAGCTTAATTTTCTGCATTATTTTGCTGATGCATAGATTATCTATAATAATATTTGGGAATTACAGAAAGATTTGTAAATGTGCTATATCCATTCATCGAAGTGATATATATCTGAAATAAGGTTCTGTTTTATAAAATTTAAGTTCCAGAGGTGCCAAAGAAGCCTGTTCCTGAAGAAAAGGCTCCTGTCCTCGTGGCCAAGAGAAAGGAAGCACCCCCAACTAAAGGTAGGGTGATTTGATTAATCATGAAGCCCTGTTTTCTGTCTTGAGTAAAAACCATTCTGTGTTTATCTTGTAACTGAGTGGGTTTAATTCTAACCCAATGCTCTATGGTGAGTACAAACTCAAAAGAGTGTCTGTCCACATACTTTCTTATGAAATAAGTACGTACAGTATTAACTGCTTTGGAAAATATAAAGTCAACTGTAAAAAATGTCTTTTCAAGTTCCTGAAGTACAGAAGAAAGTTGTTGTGGAAGAGAAAATTACCATCGTCACTCAAAGAGAGGAATCCCCACCGCCAGCAGGTACTTCCCCCCTTCTCCGCACAATGATCCTGTCTTCCCTTCAAGTTTCTTTAACGGCATGTCTTCTTTAATGGGTCTTCCAGGTCTATGTTTCTCATTTACTTCGCCTTTCTGATAATTTATAAACTGAATACTCTTCTTTAAGTGCCAGAAATGCCAAGAAGGAAAGTTCCTGAAGAAAAACGACCTGCTCCTCCAAAAGAGGAAGAAGCTCCCCCTCCTCCACGAAAAGGTATTGTTTCTCCATCTTAGCAAGAACCACCTTTGTATTATGTTCCAAGACCCCCCAAAAAAGTATATTTTGTGATAGGATATGCTTCTTGTGGGTACATAACTGTGGTGTGTTTTGGGGTTCAGTGAGATAACATTTAAGCTCTAAATATGCATAATATTTCTGAAGTACCAGCTCCCCCAAAGAAACCTGTCCCGGAGGAGAAAGTTCCAGTACCAGTTCCTGTCACTAAGAAAGCTCCTCCTCCCCGAGGTAGGATTTGTCTCATCCTTTGAGGGAACTACTTCAGCATGTGAATTCTTGTTTTTTCTGTCGGGTTTCTTCTTGTACCTACTACATGTCTTCTGAGAGACCGAATGTCTATGAATTTGTGATATGTGATTTGTTTTCCCATTTTGCCAGTGAGAATAGTATACTATACAAGTCTCCCCAGATACTAAGGAAAGAAATGTATTAAAATTCTTACTTTTTAAACTTCAACTTTAATGTTCTTTTAAATCTCCCTAGATACTAAGGAAAGAAATTTATTAAAATTCTTACCTTTTAAACTTCAACTTTAATGTTCTTTTAAAGCTGAAGTTTCTAAGAAAACTGTTGTAGAAGAAAAAAGATTTGTTGGTGAAGAAAAACTATCCATTGCCCTTCCTCAGAGAGTGGAAGTCATGCGACATGAAGGTACAGCACCGGAAGCAAGGGGAGGAAGGAGTTTTTGTCTTTCCTCAAGTCTTCTCCTCTTCTCTATGTGCTTTTTTACCTTTGAACCTGTCTTTATCAGTTACTTATATAGGTTCCTCTTGCATGGGTTTTTGAATGTGTCTACCTGTTGTTCCCCTCCAGAAGTGTTTGTTTACCTTTGATCTTGTCCTTATCAGTGTCTTCCTCTTACCTTGCTTCCCAAGTATATCTGCCTGTCTTAGCTTTCTGGAATTGAGTCTTCTGTGTCTATGTTACTTTTGAATCATTCTAAGAAAGTGAATGTGCTGCTTGCATAATGAGACCTTGGGGATGACTGAAGTTTCCCTCTTAGTCTTGGGCTGTGTTGACCCCTTGCCTTAAGTCACCCTCTCTCTCCTGTAGTAAGGAGGTCCTGTGCCCCAAACAGATAGAAGAGCTGATATTCACCTCTAGGGAATACATGGCCCTTACTCCTATTTTAGCATGCTGAATTTAAATTAAATCTTATCTCTTAACACACCTGCAGAGGAGGAATGGAGTTATTCAGAAGAAGAGGAAAGAGTCTCTGTTTCAGTTTATAGAGAAGAGGAAAGAGAGGAGGAGGAGGAGGAAGTGGAAATTACAGAATATGAAGGTAAATCACCAAGTGAGCTAGAGATGATCTGGAATCTTGATGTTTTCACTCACAGATTGCTTATCACACTCAAGAAAAGTGACACCAAAGATGACGCACATTCAGTGGTTATCTATGAGCCTCATTACCTGTATCTTCTGAATAAAACACAAGATTCAAGAGTATTATTAGATTTACATTCATTGGAAAAACTAATTGTCTTTTTAACTGGACTTCTCTATTCTGTGATTAACTTTATTCATGAGGGCTCAAAGTAGCTTACAATTCATTTTAAATCCTCAGTTATTTTCTGCTCTGCAGCCTTCTGATCTAGAGTGTTGGGTTGTGTTTTGAAACTTGTCCTCAACTTCTTGTCTCTTGTTTATCTCACCATTTGAATGAGTTTTGGTTTTCCACCTGTCCTGTTACTCCTCTGAACAGAAGCACTATCTCTTTATGATATACTTAAACATGAAATTAATGAAAATGTTCCCATCCTCTTCATGGTTAGAGAATTCTCTTTTTTTAAGACACATATTCTAAGTGGGAACATTCATGTAATCAGCAAGTCTTAAATTTTTGCTATTTTAATTACTCTTCAGAGTGATAAATTACTGCTAAAATTAAATGTGAAAAACACTACAATTTGACTCCTTTAAAATTAATGTTTTTAAAGTGATGGAAGAGCCAGAGGAATATGTTGTAGAAGAAAAGCTGCACATTATTTCTAAAAGAGTAGAAGCTGAACCAGCCAAAGGTATCCAGACTCCTTCATTAATTTTACCCTACAATGTTTATTCCATTCTTTTTGTCATCATATACTGACTTCTTTGCTATATTGCAAAGATTGATAAATACCATGACTAATGAAAAAGATTTCTTACATTTTTATTTTTAAAAATCTGGAAATTTTCTACAAGTATATTTTATAATCTTTTCAAGTACCTGAGAAGAAAATTATACCAAAACCAAAAGTTCCAGCCAAGGTTGAGGAACCTCCACCAACAAAAGGTATAATTTCTCTCAAAACAGTTCAATACCATTTGTCTTAATAGGTAAAACAATGCCTTTAGTTTGTATAACCTTTTGTTTGACCATGTTTGTTTAGTGTAGTCATTAATGTGTGTATATGTGTAAACCCTAAGAAGTCAGATTTAAGTCCCAAACCAATGTTCTTTCTGCTATTTATAAACTGATATTCTTAAACCTGGTCTTTCTAAAGTTCCTGAGCCACCTAAGAAAATCATACCAGAGAAGAAAGTTCCTGCTCCTGTTCCTAAAAAGGAAAAGTTGCCTCCACCAACAGGTATATTAGGTTTTACTTTATTCTTCAAAAACATCCATCTCTTTCTCTCATTTTTATCTTAAATTAACTCTTCAAATATTCAAGAAAATAATTGTTCCTACATCTAGTGCTTTTCATATTGTATGTTTGACCATGTTGCCTGATATCTTTTAAGTGCCAGAAGAACCGAAGAAACCAGTTCCAGAAAAAAGGGTTCCTCCAAAAGTGGTTAAGATAGAAGAACCTCCCCCAGCTAAAGGTAAACAAAGTCTCCCAGCAGCAGAAATTAGGAACCTAATGTCTTGTCTTTCTCAGTCTGCCATCCTTTGTGTCATATTCTCTTATCTGTAGATACTTGGTGTCTATTGGTGGCAGTGGTGTACTATCGCCTTGTCTTTGGGTAGAATATTATTTGTGATGTTTAGGCGAGTATGCTTTGTAAGTTCTTTTACTCTAAAATCACATTACCTTCTGGCTAATATAAATTTGAAACATTTCACTTTAAGTAATGTAATTCCCTAATCTGAAAATTATCTTTTAAGTGACTGAGAGGCACATGCAAATCACTCAGGAAGAAAAAGTTCTTGTTGCTGTAACTAAAAAAGAGGAACCTCCAAGAGCAAGAGGTACATCAGCCCTCTAACACAAGCAGTGCTACCCTGGCCATGTTCTCTTTACTAAGCACAGTGATTGTGGGTGCGGGCTGTGTGGTCTTTGTTTTTGTTTTATGTTGGAATTAGTGAAATGTCAAACCTTCTTTGTTCTGAATACTACCGTATGATTGCCTTTTTGTGGTTTGAATGAGGGAAACAACTCTTTAAAGTAAAATCTGTCTTTAAAGTGCCTGAGGAACCTAAGAGAGCTGTCCCAGAAGAGAAAGTTCCAAAACTCAAACCCAGAAAAGAACCTGAGCCACCAACTAAAGGTATACTGACTCTTTTGAGAAATCAAAATAAGCATGTAGACATTGAAACTAATCTAGTACAATTGTGAATTATACTATGTCATTGAAATCCTGTGTTTTCTACCAGTAGAGCTTATGAAAACATCTAGAATTAAGATTAAGAATCTATTCATATAACCTAATTTCTCTTAAATACCTGTATGTATTTTAATAGTCATTGTTTCTTACGTGTAGTTGTCTTTTTTAACTTGCTCATATGTGGTACTTGACCTTCCTGTAGTTATTTAATACCTTTGAAGCATTAAATTTAGAAAAAAATTCAGAGATACATTAGAGCATGTTTAGTACTAAGTCTGTTGGTTTATCTTTGGCATGTAACTGAGACATTTACAAGGAGCATCATTATGGCTGTTTTTCTTCTTGGATTGGTTGGACAAAATTTCTATTAGCACATATATTTCCAGAATCTTGAAATTTACTTTTAATAATTATTCTTTTAAAGTGACTGAACTGAGAAAAAGAGTTGTTGCCGAAGAAAAAGTATCCATCGAAGTTCCAAAGAGAGAGCCTCGGCCTACAAAAGGTATATTATGCTTTGATTAAATTACATAAAGAATGAAACTATATAACTCTGCTTGCTGAGTCCACTGGACTCCTCTACTTTATTGGTTTATTCCTGACTAAGCACAAGGATTCAAACATTTGAAATCTCAGTTATTAAATGGATATTTCAGAATACCTTGCCCCGACTGGCCAGGGACAGGCAGGTCTTCCACAACCAGTGCATGAAACCATCACAAAGGAATAAAACCAAGCATTGTCTGATCATTCCTGAGTGGGTTTTAAATAAAACACTGCCTGTTTTCAATATTATTCTAGAAGTGAGCGTGACAGAAGAGAAAAAATGGTCTTACACCCGAGAAGAAGAAACCGTTTCAGAGGAACGGGAAGAGGAATATGAGGCATATGAAGAATATGAAGATTATAAAGCACTCGAAGAGTACGAACCCCCAGAAGAATATGACCAATATGAAGATTATGAAGAACATGAGTTTGAACACTATGAGGAATATAAGGAGCATGAAGAATATATCACAGGTAGGAGCAAAACTACAGAACCAAAACCGCATGACACATGTGCAGACTCCATGAGGACAGAATAAAAATTTGGATACCCAAAGAAATTTGAACATAATGTTTTTTCATTTGGAAAATTCAGAGTATTTTTTTTGTTAGATAACTTTTTCTTTGTTGGGGGAGGGTCCACTATTAAGGTTCTTGTAAAATTATTCTCAGTTCTTATCATCAAAAGTTGCCAATAGCTGCTTCACAAACAAGGCCAGTGAAGATCAAATCTATAGTCCTATAGTTTTGTTCCTGAAGAATTGATTTTACTTCATAAATAAATTCCACTGCAATTTTGATATGAACCCATATTATTTTCTAATTTTTCATAGCCTAACTTTAAGAATTTGCTACATAGTTTTACAGCTAGCATTAAAAACTAATATAATAGATGGGGGGATTTTAGTCAGAATTTTATATATCTCAAGTGAAATGAGAATTTTAATATTCAAGAGAGTTACAGTCACCTAAGAAAAGTAAATAGCAAGGAAAAAGGGAAAAACAAGCTTGTTTCCATCTTTTGGAGCTTGTTCTTTGGATCTGTAATTCTTACCTCTAAGGCTCTAAGGCTCTGTGTTGCACTAAAAATTTAGTATTTTGATTCCTTGATATTACTTAAGAAATGTTATTTATTTATGCAGTAAAGTCTAACATTGAATACCTTGTATGTACTTTTAAAGAACCTGAGAAGCCTACTCCAGCAAAACCTGTCCAGAAAGAACCAGTTCCCACAAAACCAAAACCTCCACCACCTAAAGGTAGAGTGAGAAAAATATTATCAGTCATGAAACCTTCCATTCCCCGCATGTATGTCTACTGTGAATACATGTCCAAGTAGCAGTGTGTGAATCGTATGTGTTTCAACGCGTTATGTTGTAAATTGGTCCGACGGTTGTGGGTTACTGTTAAACTGTTGTATACTGCATTCCTTAACTTTTCATTTTTACTAACTCTTGAGAAAACTGGTTCCTTTTTTAAAACTCTCTTAATGTTGGGTATATTTTAAAGTGCTGAAGAAAGCTGTCCCTGAAGAAAAAGTACCTGTGCCTATTCCTAAGAAACTCAAACCTCCGCCACCCAAAGGTACATTGCAGAGTAATGACTGCCCCAAGCAACTTTGTCATCTCTCTTCTGTCATTGTGTCTTACAGTCTTGTCTATTGTTATCTGTTTTTACTAAGTAGACTGTCCTGGTCCTGATCCTTACATTTCCATTTTTTATATATATTTATTATACACTCTGCATAGGATTGGTCTTAATGCTCTTTAATAATTAATATCTTTAAAGTGCCTGAAGAACCAAAGAAAGTTGTTGAAGAAAAAATCCGTATTTCAATTACCAAACGCGAAAAGCAGCAGGTGACTGAACCAGCGGCTAAAGGTATAATTTCCTTCCTAGACTGTAGTCTTGTATAATGTCTCTTTTGAAATTGATGTACCCATGTTTCTCATTACTTTGTTGTTTTTGTGTTTGTTAAAATTAATTGTTAAAAGTATGTTGAAAGTAAAAGAACTATTAGTACAGGATGCAGAGATTTAGAAATACATTTACACGGGGCTGGGGAGATAGCTTGGTGGCATAGGTGACTACCTGCCAAGCACAAGGTCCTGAGAAGGATTCCGGACTCCACATACCATGTGGGCTTCAGAACCCCAGGCATGCATCATGCAGCCCAGGAACAGGAGTACAGGACTTGGGAAGCTGAGACAGGAAGATTGCTACAAGGCTGGAACCAGCCTGGGGGGCTACAAAAGTGAGCACAAGACCAGTCTGAATTTCATAAGAAGCTCCTGAGTGAAAAAGAAAAGAAATCATATATATATATTCTACCACAGGGCTACGTTATGTATAAAATAGAGTGCCTGTATCAAAATCAATGACCATGTGTCATATTCCTAATATTTAAATTGATATAACAATATAATAATAATCACAAGACTTTGGCAGATATTTATTCATTCTAAAATCATTTTAAAGATAAAAAGCAACCTAATTCAATATTCAAGCACCTTTCTCCTGCTTTACACTAAGTAGGAAATAACTTCCTTGCAATTAAGGCAGTGTAGTTGCCCAGAAGTCACTTGTCTTGTCAGTAACAAATGTCTCTTATAAGCAGAGCTACCTGAATATTATAGTTTCGTTCTTGACTCTGCTTCCTCACACTTCTCTGGTAAATTTTCATTTCTCTGAGGTTCAGAATCCTTTCCATGATGAATGTAAGGTTTATTAGTGATGAACAATTGTACATATGCTGCTTCAGAGTCAGCTACAAAATTATTCTACCTACTTAAATTTCAACAAAGCTAGTACTGACTGTTTGGCCTGTTCCTGACAATAAAGTTTCTTTACTCTTCATATTTCAAGTGCCCCTGAAGCTCAAGAGGGTTGTCCCAGAAGCAAAAGTACCTGTCCCTAAAAAAGAAGTAGCAGCTCCTGTCAGAGGTACCTGATACCTCCTGTTTTAATGTACTGTCTTCTTTGCTGTTGAATTCATGTTCAGTTCTTTGTGTGAAGTTCTTTCTTTTGTGGAGGAGGAGGGTGAGGTGGGAAGGTACAACCTATTCTTTCTTTCGTTATAAATGGGCCTGTGTTCCTTAAGGGTCTTGATTTGGTTAAATAATGGGGAAATATCTTTAAAGCGCCAGAAGTGCCTAAGAAACAAGAACCTGAAGAAGTTGCCTTTGAAGAAGAAGCTGAAACCTATGAAGAGGAATATTTGGTAGAAGAAGCTGAGGAGTACGTTCATGAAGAGGAGTACGTTCATGAAGAGGAGTACGTTCATGAAGAGGAGTACGTTCATGAAGAGGAGTACGTTCATGAAGAATACGTTCATGAAGAGGAAGAGTACCTCCATGAGGAAGAGGAGCTTGTAGCTGAGGAAGAAGTGGTGCCGGTGATGCCAACCAAAGGTATATACTCTTTCCCAGGAAGGGATGTGCAGCAGCAACTTTGGAGTTTGGGTGTCTGGCTTCCCGAATTCTGGGGGTTATTAGCACCAGTGACCAACTCTGCTTGCTATAGAGTCAGCTGTTTGGGGGTGCAAAGTAAGGTATCTGCAGGTGCTTTTCACACTTTCTATCTCTTCTATATCATTTCTACAATTCTTAATAATATCTTTAAAGTGCCTGCAGTACCTAAGAAGCCTGTTCCAGAAGAGAAGAAACCTGTTCCTGTTCCCAAAAAGAAAGAAGTCCCCCCAGCAAAAGGTATACTGCCATTCAGAGATGATGGGTACATAGGAGATTTAATCTTCCCCTTATTTAGTTAAATCTCTTCTGAAACAAAACCTTTGCATGTGTTGTCATCTATTGCTAAAACCATAAATGTGCTTTATATGGAAGTGTTGCTACTCTGAGTTAAAACTCAATCGCAATGTCTTTAAAGTGCCTGAGATTCCTAAGAAGCCAGAGGAGAAAGTTCCTGTGCCAGTCCCTAAGAAGGAGAAAGCTCCACCAGCTAAAGGTACATCTCTTTATAACTCATCATTGCAATAATGCAATAATTTATCCATGTGATATAACTTGATGAGATACAGCAATCTTCCTCCCATGATAATACTAATATTATTAATGCCAAGACAAGAGCCACTCAATTAGTCACAGAAGGTTACCAAACATTTTTTCATGAATTTTGCCATTTAAGCATGCTTACATTCAATGTTAAAGTCTCTTTGTATCTCAGACTGGTCTTGAACTTGAGACAATATCCCTGCCCCAGCGTCCCAAATCCTAGCATTACAGATGTGCACCACCAACCATGACTCCTTCTCTTTAGTAGAAATTTCTTAGCATAAATTAAATTATTTTCTCAATGTCAAAATGGCCAAAGCCATTATTCATTGGGCACTGAGTGTTGTCCTTATCATCAGTCTGTGTTTTTTCAGTGTTTTTAACTTTTGTGTTTCTTGCCCTTTGTTTTGTGAATATTACTTTCAGTCTCATAATGAAATTATCAGAATCTCTGGTGATGCTTCAATTAAGGTCTTACATTGCTAGATTCTTACCTTTTGGTGGAAAATGTGACAGTAATTCTTTTTGATATCTTTAAAGTCCCTGAAGTGCCTAAGAAACCTGTACCAGAAGAGAAAGTGCCAGTACCAGCTCCTAAAAAGGTGGAAGCTCCGCCAGCCAAAGGTACATGAACTTCCAATATGACAAAAATAATGTACTTCATATTTTCATAGAAGTAAAAACTTAATTTGTTGAATCCTACACTCTTTAGGGGTACAATTCTTTTATATTATGGAAAACAAAAGATTATATTTTAAACACAAGGCTTCTGGAAATTTCCCTACCATATTTTTGTAACTTATCATGGACTTTTGGAAACTACACTTGGACTCACTATTTTTGTTGTATAAGACTTTTCTCTAAATCTTTTCTTTAAAGTGCCAGAGGTGCCCAAGAAGCCTGTGCCAGAGAAGGTGCCAGCGCCTGCTCCCAAGAAAGTGGAGGCTCCACCAACCAAAGGTAACTTTACATCATCCTTTAAAGTATCTGGGGAGAGATCCTTACATGTAGGTACTCATGTGCCAATTTCTCTGTAATACAATGTTTTAAAAGTGCCTTGTTAAAAACATGTTCAAGTGTTTTATGATTCTTTTTGTATCTATGGCTATAAGACAATGTAAAAGAACATATTCTAAGGACAAATACTATTTTAAAGTGCCTGAGGTGCCCAAGAAGCTGATCCCAGAAGAAAAGAAACCAACACCTGTTCTGAAAAAAATGGAAGCTCCACCACCCAAAGGTACATTCATCTCTCATAGAATCAGAAAAAAAGGAAAATTAATGAGTTGTTATACAGCCTTATTAATTATAATTTATATTTCCCTATATGTATACTGGTAACTCATGCTTTATGATCATAGAACATTTGCTTTTCATGTTGTCCCAGTGTTATAACTATTTTGCATAAAAGTGATGCTTGTACAATTGAATAAATATCTTTAAAGTGCCAAAGAAACATGAAGTAGTACCAGTTCCTGTAGCTCTACCTCGGGAAGAGGAAGAAGAGGAAGTTCCATTGGAGGAAGAAATTGCTCCTGAAGAGGAAATTTTACCAGAGGAAGAGGAAATTCTCCCTGAAGAAGAAGAAGTTCCTCCTGAGGAAGAGGAATTTGTACCTAAAGAAGAAGAAGAACCTGAAGAAGAAGAAGAAGCTCTTCCAGAAATTAAACCTAAGGTGCCTGTACCTGCTCGAGGTATAGCAGCTCTTATTGGAACCACAGCTTTCCTTTGTGTTGACCTCTACCTAGAAGTCCATCTTATTGTTCAGCTCTAATTTTGTCTGCTTCTTTATTATCTATATTATCCACCACCTAAATCTTACAAAATAGCCCAGATACACCCTCTTAATATTGTGCATCAACTTTGTGTTCCTGTCCATTGCAAGTGGCCTGAGCGTCTTTTCAGATTCCATGCAATGAAATGTTAGCTGTTTGTGGCCTTATTCTTAGATGTCTGTGTTATATGCAATCTTATATTTGTAGATTTCTTTTAATGTCTTAAAATGTTTTTTCAAGTGCCTCAAGTAACAAAGAAAACTGTAGCAGAGAAGAAAGTCCTTGTTCCTGCTCCTAAAAAAATGGAACCTCCAGCACCTCCCAAAGGTATACTTCCTGAGAGTAAATGTGCATTCTCTACCCATTGCTGAACCAGAGAAGGTGGAATGGAACTGGGCTTCAAGAAAAATTATATTTCAAAACTGTACAGGACATAGATATACATTTCAGAAAAATGATTGCTATCATCTTCAAGAACATTTTTTTTAAAAAAATAACAGAAATAAAAGGAAGTGTTGTCCCATAGATTCCCAAAGAAACTCTACCTGATTTTCCACAATTTCATTAAAAGTCAATTTTTCGTGTAGCTATTTTGTAAAGCTCAATTATTTTTAGGGAAAAATTACATGAAAAACATAATAAATATGCTTAAATTTAATTCTCTAGTCATATCTATTAATCAGCTTTTGTAACAGCAGGCTGAAAAGATAAAGGAAAACTAATGTGTTCAACACAAGTTGAACTAATACACACGTTCACTAATACACTGAGTATTAGTTTATGTCTTGTGACACATGCACATAAACAGCACCCCAACAGCTCTTGATTTTAGCCTCCAAGCTTCGTACCTTGCTGCATTATTCTGAGCAAGCCTTTTAACCAATCTAGGCCTCAACTTTTTCTCCCATAAAATGGAGCACTCATATGTATGAGTACTAGTCTCAAATGTATTATGAGGCTAAAAAAAAAAAGTGTAAAGCCCTCTACCACTGAATGACTAGAATTCACACTTAATATGCTAAATCAGGTCATAGTACATAAAAGTGTGTATGCCTTAAAGCACAATCAAATATTCTCTGTAAAAAAAATAGCAGCAACACTATTTAAAATAAGCATTCCCCCCTTCCCACCATACAGTTATAATCAATGAAATGGAAAGGCTGGTCTTTTATTGGATTTCAAGCATTCCAAAATATTTTATAGATAACATTTTATGTTTGCTAATAACTAATATCTTAGTTATTCAGTTAATCAAGTGGGTTTCTTGTCTCTTGCTTTACAAAGCCTAATATCACCATCTTACTTGGGGCTCTTAACTTGTATTACAGCACTATCCTCAGGCACTGTTACATGTTGGTCTTGTTGTGTGTGGACTTCTTTCTTTCTCTCTTTCTTATTGCTCAAAATAAATTCTTATCATGAACTGATGTCTTTAAAGTACCTGAGCTCAAGAAGAAAGTGCCAGAGAAGAAAGTAGTTGTGCCCAAGAAAGAGGAAGCCCCTCCTGCTACAGGTACTGCTGTCCCCAAGAACTTTAGCCACTGCCATTTCTTTCATTTACTCATAAAGGTCAAAACATCTTGGTTGGTTTGAGTTAGCATAATTTACCTTATTGCTGTGTCTGCTGTCTTTGTGTTTGTGGGACTGAAATTTCAAACTAATATCTTTAAAGTGCCTGTGGTACCTAAGAAACCAGAACCAGAAAAGAAGGTGCCTCCTGCTGGTCTTAAGAAAACAGTGGCTCCCCCTGCCAGAGGTACATCAACCCTGACCGGATGTATTTGCTGCAGCCATGTTGAACTGTGGTCTTCACACAGAACGTTCAACATATATGTTTGTGCTGTGTGCTCTGTCATTGGCATTCATCACATGTTACGCTGTTGTATCCAAGCTGGTGTCTTGTCAGGGTTTCCCACATGTGTTGGTGTGTTGTATGTTGTTTCTGTCTGTATATTTTTTCTCAAAAAAAGAAAAAAAAACTTTAAAGACCCATAGTGAAGATCCAAAACCAATCCCCAAAGTACCATTGCTCTTCCTAAAAAAATAAGAGGCCCCAGTGTAAAAACTAGGGTGACTTTCTGCTAGGCCCTAATCTTAAGCTACAAACTTCTTAATTCTTCTTAACTATTTCTGTGAAGTGTCATTGGGTCATATTTGTGCATGTGTATTGTGATGATTACCCTCTTGTTTTGAAAAGGAGAATCATGATGTTTATGTATTCTTTGTCTCTTGGATTTTAAGTGCCTAAAATGGTTAATATCTTTTAAGTTCCTGAGGTACCTAAGAAGGTGGAAGAAAGGCACATCATTCTTCCTAAAGAAGAAGAAGAAGAAGAAGTTCCACCAGTAGAAGGTAGATGATTTTCTAAGAAAACAGCATTTCAGATTCAACACTGTCTTACCATTGCCCAGTACTTGAAGTGTGCAAATGTCTATTTTACCCCAGGAAATAAACATTTGCAGGCTCTAAAAAAAAAAAAAAAAAAAAAAAAAAAAAAAAAAAAAAAAAAAAAAAAAAAAAAAAAAAAATTACCTAACAAAAACTAGGCAGGCAAACTAATACCATTAGAACCTCCTTCTTAAATGTGTAGTCTGTTTATTATTTGTTATTGTATATGTTTCATTTCAAAGAAAAGTTTTGAGTTGGCTGTGAGTTTTTCATCAAATGATTTGAATGGCATCATTACCAGTCAAGCTGGTCTAAATGAAATTCCCAGTCTGCCTGAGTAACTGGTGCAGAAAATCTGACTTTTCCTATTAAGGGACTGATGTCAAATAAATCCACTTCCATTGCAATAATAGTACTTTTAACTTTAATTTCCTCACATACAAATGCTGGTAATCATCTAATATATGTTGAAGACTCCGTAGACTTTTTGAAGGGTTTTCAAGAGCATTTAGTAGGATGAGTTTTATCATTTTAATCTAAGATTGAAAAGAATTGAAGGAATAATTTACACAATAATAATTTTTTTAAGTGTATGAGGAACCTGAAGAACCTATTCCTGAAGAGATCCCGGAAGAACCACCTAGCATAGAGGAGGTTGAGGAGGTGGCGCCACCTAAAGGTACAACTGCTTTTAGCAGTTGGACACTTAAAATACTGACTTGTGTTCCAAATCTTTCTCAGAATTTGTCTGAACCTAACATTCCCTGGTATGTTTTTCTTACATCATCTAAATGACAACTAAAGAATAATTATTCCTGTAACTGAATCTCTGTCCTTTTCTTCCTAACCTCTTTTATTTTGCCTATAATACAACTAAGGATAAGAAATGATTTTTCTGGTATCAGCACTTTAATGCTGTCTCATACATTACAATACTAAATTTTTTTATTCAATGTTAATGTGAAGCCACAATGTATTTGTGTGGTGAAGGTGACTTTTTTGAATAATTCTTAACCCTTTTTCTCTAAAGACTGACAATCTTTTTCATGATGGATATTACATTTGCTTGGAGGATTTCCAAGTAATATATTTGACACTTCTGGAAGCCCTGTCCCGTATGTAACATTACCATTTATGTTGCTAATATCTTTTTAAAATGAAATCAAGGCTTTGTATGCTTTATTTTCTTGTATGTGAGTATTGTTGTGTTTGTTGAATTCTGTCTTTTAACGTGTGCTTAAAATTTCTTTCAAGTACCTAAAGTGGTTAAGAAAACAGTACCTGAAGCACTCACACCTATTCCTAAGAAAGCAGAGGTGCCACCAGCTAAAGGTACAGCACATCCTAATCAATAGCCTCAAATCCCCATTCACCTCCTTTTTGATATGCAAATGCGTTTTCTCTCATTGCTTCCTTATAATAATTTAAAGAGCAAACCAATTCATGACCAGTAAAAATGCAACTCATTAGCCTTTTCTGGAATGGATGATTCTGAGTGTGTATGTGTGTACACTATTCTAGAAGCTTCCTATTTAAGATAGCTAAGGACTTCCACACCAGCCGGAGAGACCAGGCGTGGTGGCACACTGCCCCTAACCCAGCGCTGGGGAGGCTACAACAGGAGGATCCCTGGGAGTCCCAGCACATAGTGAGACCCTGTACCAAATACATTTAAAAAAAGATAGCTAAGGATTTTAATCTGCACTTAGTTCTGCAACAATGGTGATCTCTTCTCCAATTTCTATTCCTAGATTTTATTTCATAATATAAGTAAAGTTTTGTTAAATTTTATAATGATTTTATTATATTTACTCCTTTATAGAGAAAAAAAAATCTCTTGTAATCTTTAAATAACTATTTAAGACCCTTATGTCTCTTTTGCAATATTAAACCTAAGCATTCAAAGTTATTATACAATTTCTATTTCCCATTGCCTCCATTAAGCATCCTCAGCAATTACAACTTACTGTTCCCTTCATCAGTTAAAATAGTGTACAGAAGAAAACAAGGCCTCTGGCAGGACTTACACACCTAGGGTAATAATCATCTCAAACTTTTTGGTGGAACCAGGTATTGAACTCAGGCCCTTGTGCTTGCCAGGGAAGTACTTATTCCACTGAGCCATCTCCCGGCCCCAAACAAAAGCCTTTATCAAATGAAAAATAGTAGCCGTTGGCGAAGCAGTGATAATTTCTTATTGAATAGAAAATAGCACAGGTTCTTAGTGGACATATTTAAGCTGCTGCCTACAGCTAGCACACATGAATAGGGTGGAAAAGTATGCTTGTTACCTCTGAAATTGATACCGAACAATATAGGATAGCTACCTAGACACTCCAATTAATATTATGTTGATGTTGTTTTTGATAGCTTATTTGTGCACATTATTGAGTGTTGTCAGCTAGCTAAAACATCTAATATCTTTAAAGTGCCAAAGAAAATTCCTGAAGAAAAAGTACCTGTTCCTGTCCAGAAAAAAGAAGCACCCCCAGCCAAAGGTACATCTCTTTTAAGCCTAAATTTCTTTTCTTTCTTTATTAAAATGTTTATGTTTTGTGTTCCCGTGACTCATTTTCAGTGTCTATTGTTTATGTGAGTGTACGTTTGACAGTCCTAAATATTAAAACTGTATCTTTAAAGTGCCTGAAGTACAAAAGAAAGTCCCAGAAAAGAAAGTCCCAGAAAAGAAAGTCCCAGAAAAGAAAGTAGCTGTTCCTAAAAAAGAAGCTGTTCCCCCTGCTAAAGGTATTTTTGGAAAGATGTTTAGTTTTCTTGTATTGTTGCATGCAAACCTATGTTACAATCTATACCTAAGGCACCATCTTGATTTCTTCCATGTTTTAAAAAAGTAAATCTCTTAAAGTAGATGATCTTTCAGGGAGAACTGTTCTTGAAGAAAAAATATCGGTGGCTTACGAACGAGAGGAAATAGTGAAGCAAAGAATAGAATTTGAGGTGGCAGAAGCAGAAGTAGAAGAAGTCCTTGAAGAAGAGCAGTTTCATGAAGTTCAAGAATACTTTGAAGAAGAAGAATTTCATGAGGTAGAGGAATTCATCAAAGTAGAAGCACGCAGATTTGAAGAACACAAAGCTGATGAAGTCCATAGGGTTATAGAATTCTTAGAGGCCGAAGAAGTGGAAATTTATGAAAAACCCAAAGCTCCACCTAAAGGTATAGGGAATTCTACAGACACTACTAATCATTCTATACTTTGTTCTAACTGGTATTCTTTTGAAAATGTATTACATATTGGGTTTGGAATATTAGAAATCCCAGTGAAATGCTTTAAGCGTGAGTTTAAACTGATGCATGCACAGATTGACTAATAAGACAGGAAGTATAATTTTCACAGACAGGAGAATACTATTTGGCCCCTACACTTTTGGGAGGCCATGGTGTGAATCTGTACGCTCTGTTCAAAGTCTGATCAAGGCTGTTATATGACTGTTACAAGCATCCAGATAACTGACCAGTCTTGGTCTCATTGGTTGCATGCAAAAGAAACTCCTCAGCCCCTTGAGTAATTTTCATGTTGAGACAAAGTAGCCACTGCTTTATTAAGTTTTCAGATGACTGTTCATGATCTGATGCTTATTAAAAGGACGATGTCTTTATTAGAGAAACAAGGAAGTGAAGTGTTGCCAACAGTTCTAGCCCATCCGTAGGGCAAAGAAGCCCTTTGCCATACTTTCTAATACTATTCTGAATCTTGCCAAGTGAATAATATATGTGTAATGTGAAGAAATGCATGTGTCTTATGTAGTAAGTGTAAAATACAGATATTTAGCAAAATCTAATCTTTTTCAGAAGTGTGTATACCATAAATTCAAAAATATAAATACAGTATTTGGTGAGCTCTTATTATACTAACTTTAGAAACACTTCTTATTTTATGGGTTAATTATAAATCAAAACACTAATATCTTTGAAGGGCCTGAGATATCTGAGAAAATCATCCCTCCAAAAAAGCCACCCGCTAAAGTTGTTCCTCAAAAAGAGCCAACTGATAAAGGTATTTTTTTATTAGTGAAAAACTATTTACCTAATTTCATAATACAGTAGCACAATGCTTGCTGTATAAGTCTGCATTCTGCACGATATTTTTCTTCTGTGTTTTGTGTTACTAGAATTTCTAAAACAAACTAATATCTTTGAAGTGGCCAAGAAGGCAAAGGACATTTAAACTAAAAGATAGACACTATTGTTATACCTAACACATAAATCTTATGAACCAAAGTATCCTTCATGTTGTTTGACAATATGTTCATTTATGTGCTTATTCATAAGCTCGTTTTCTTACTTATTGCTAATAGTATTAACTTAGAATGCAAATATATATTAAATATGTTACTATCCCTGTAATACTCATGTTTGTTGACCTCTTTCACAATAGAAAATTTTAAAGGCATCTTACGAATAATATAGACTTATCTCTTCAAAGTCCCTGAGCATGTAAGAAAATTTAACTAAAAAGAAAGTACCAATTATTCCATCAGAACAACTCTCAGATTAAAGCACATTGTTACTTTTTCTTGTCATGAAAAAGTATTACTCTAACATGGGAAATCCTCCTGGGTTTTTGTTGTCATGCTTGTCATCAAAGTATTTTAAATATTGTCCTGTCTGTGATGAAGTATTTACATTTTATACTGTGACTATGTTCTGTGTTACATATCTTTTATGATCTGCCTGCTAAAAAAACCTGTACAAATGCTAAAAAAATAAAATAAGTTATTATCACTGTCTTTAAAGTACCTGAGGTGACCAAGAAAATTGTGGTAGAAGAGAAAGTACGTGTTTCTGAAGAGCGTAAAGTTCCACCGCCTAAAGGTACCCACCTTTACTGATCCATCACTAGTAATAAATCCCTCTTCACTCACTTACTACAGAGAAGAGAGAGTTCATTCTCTCCTCAGTGACACAAGATGACAGCAAATGACAGAAACTTCTGTTTGTGATCTATAACATAATCTTGCCTTTTATGGTGACCCTTTAGGGACAAAAAACATGCCTCAAAGTTTTTATTGTTTGAATTCTCCCTCTTCTTGAAATAACTAAGCAATACTCACTTCTCCACTTTTGTTCCAAAGATGATTCATTCTGGAAGTGCTTGTCAAGTAGCTCTGGAAACAAATAATTATTTTCTAAATGCTGTCTCCAAAAAGAAAAGTGTCCTTGCTTTAATAAAGCAAAAACTCAAGTTCAAGCTTAGCACAAGCAACTTGATAACTTGGTGAGACCCTGTCTCAAAAGCAATAATGAAGCAAAAGCAAAAACAGAAATTTCATCTGCAAAGCCATCTAGACAAATGCACTATGTGTTGCCTTAAAATTTTGCAATTTTTTATATTCTAGTTAGAGGACCCTCTTTGTCTTGTATTTCATACTTAATTATGATATTCTTTGAATAAGAAAAAATGAATATCTTTAAAGCACCTGAAGTACCCAAGAAAGCTGTTCCAGAAGAAAAAGTTCGTGAAGCTGTTCCTAAAAAGCCAGAAGTCCCAGCAGCTAAAGGTATACACTGTAACTAATCTTACATGAAATAACTCTTTGGTCAATTTTGAATTCTATGTGAACAAATGTGATGTTAAATCTTTGTGTTTTGTTTCTTGATATTTTTAATGTCTTATTAACACACTAATATCTTTAAAGTTCCTGAGGTACCTAAGAAAATTATTGAAGAAGAAAAACTACCTGTTATTCTTCCTGAAGACACAGAGATTTACAGTAAGCTGAGAAAAACAGATGTTTCTCTTGGGTTTCATCTGTGTCCTTAAATTCCTTGTGTTCATCTGCATAGCTTTAAAAAGTAAATATACCTGTGATGGGGGGGATAGCTCAGCAATTGAAGTGTCTGCCTGGCAAGGACAAGGTCCCAACTTTGATCCCCAGTATTGCCAAAAGAAAAAAAAAATACATATACCAATACTTTGTAAAAGCCTAATATGCCAAAAATATTTGGCCCTAATTAACTAACATAATTGGCCATTAGCCACTGACAAGATGTATTTCTTCAACAATTTTTAAAAAATAAGTAGTTCTATGTTTATGATATTGTCTTTTTTTAAAAAAAAAAAGTCTGTTATCCTATTGAATTTTTCTTTTTTTTTTCCTACTGAATTTTTCTATCTTCTATAGATAAGCATCTTTTGATTTGAAGCATTTTCTCATCCCATTTCTCATTCTTTAACTTCATAATAATCTTTAAATTAGATATTTTTAAATCCCAAAATGCTCTATCATTATTACCCTTTCACTTTTCACCACAGTCATTAGCATCTTGGCAACAATCCCCAAGCAGGCCTAAATTTATAAAAGCATTAGAAATGCACAACATGAAGATGTTTTTCTTTTGCTTTCAGATGAAATCATGATTCAATAATTATGATGTTATGATTCAACAACCTAATAACTATTCTGAATCGAATAACATTCTATTCTATTTACTATTCCACTCCGAATAGAATACTATTCAGCACTCTAAAAAATTCCTGCTCACATGAGGTTGGAACAAGAGCCTATGACCACTTCCTCCTTCGAATAATTTTTCTGTGTTTGAAGTTGGTTGTTGCTATCGGCGAATTTCCTTTCCCCGAGCTCAAGAAAGTCCTTACTGTTTTCATTTGCCTTTTCTTCTCTGCTTCCAACTGCTATATGGTTTTCCCATTCATCTTGAACTGTAAAGACGTAATTTAAAGTAGTTTTAAAGTACAGATAACTGTTGAGAAGAAAAGAACTTACATGAATTTCCAGTAGGTCAAAAATAGAAAATTCTGAGTGCATAACTCAATGTATTTGCTGACATATACACAAACACACCACAAATCAGAGCAGTAGTTCAATTGGATCAGTATTTTTCTGCAGGCAAAATGAAAGAACTATAAGTCCCTGGCCAATGAATTCCTCAATTTTTATTACGATTCTAAAGAAAAACTAGAACCCTATTTTATACAACTGGGAATGAGACCTCTTTCCTAGCCAGTCAGTCTCTGACTCATGTCTATGTGCAGCCATTAATTTGAATGATGACTACATACTGTGTATTATGTTTTTCTTAATACTATTCTTCATTCAACTTCAAATACCTTTAATTCTGTAACTACTAATATCTTTAAAGTTTATGAAGCATCTGAAGAATCAGTCATAGAAGAAAAAGTTTTTGTGACTCGTCCTCAGAAGCTAAAAACCAAAGTAGTGAAAGGTATATATCACTAGTGAGACAAACTGAATAAAATTTATCTTCCGACTTGTTTTAGAAACTCAATGTTTTAATGGTATTTGTATCTTTTAAGTGCCTGAGCCTCCTAAGAAAGTTGTTCCTGAAGAAAAAACATATGTGACTATTACTAAAAAGAGAGAGATGCCAGCAGCTAAAGGTATATTTCAACTACATCAAACTCAGATGAATACCTTAGCTTTAAGATTTTAAAATTAGGTATTGTGTAACTTACTGTTTTTACAATTTCTAAGTGTAAACCTACTAATGTCTTTAAAGAGCCTGATACAAGCAGAGAAGTATTTCCAGATGTGGAATTAACTGAAACTGCTCCTGAAAGCCCAGAATATTCCCCAGTTGAAGGTATAATTCTGTAGTCTTCTTGAGTCTGAAAAAATGTTTAGTGTTTTATGTATGTTCTTATAACTTCCAATACTGAAACACTAATATCTTTTGAGCATCTGACAAGGATGCCCAAGGCAAGAAACTGGCTATGACTTGCCTTGCAAAAACCACAACCCAGTAGAATAATGTAAAAGATAACTCTCAAAAGAAAAATCAAATTTCTAACCTTAACATACAGTATGTGTTAATGCACTTCACTTACTGTGTATGTCATGTCTTTGTCTTTGCGTTTTCTCAATTTAAAAATATATATATATATATTTATATACTAATATCTTTAAAGAATTTGAGATCTTCAAGAATGTGGTTCAAGAGGAAAGAACTATTATTACCAAAAGAAGAAAACCACCACCATCAACAGGTACCAACCAGAAGAAAGTCTACTCCCTCATGCTTGTAATTGTGGTTAACATGCATGAAAATGCTAACATCTTTAAAGCACCAGTGGCTGCCATGGCTATTACTTCAGAGAAATGCATCCTCCATCAAAATCTTGACCAGGCTGGGGAGATAGCTCAGTAGAATAAGCTCTTGCTTGATAAGCACAAGGACCTGAGATCAACCCCCGGTTCAAAAAAAAAAAAAAAAAAACACGCAAAACCTTGACCAAATACACATATATGTCTCAGTGATTTATTGAAGAGAAAATAGGAAAGAAATCTTTAACTCATATACATGAAAGCTAGTTGAGCTATACAATTTATGAGAACTGCAGAGAAAACAGGTAGGCATATTATATTATACCAAAATGTGCCATGGATGTACTCACCAATATAAAATACCAATTACTTTCCCTTGTAAAAATCATACTACCTAGAAAAAAAGTAACAGCCAGTCATTTATAATATTGAAACTAGACTAAACTGGCTCAACACATAAGCAGGAATTAGTGTCACACCATATGGCAATAATTCAATACTCCCTGTGATGGGAATCCCAAGTCATCTCTGCTTATCAAATTGATTCTGTATAAAAAACTATATGTAGTTTAATAAACTAATTATATATGTGCTTTTTTCACAGATATATGTATGATTTTTCAATACATATATGCTATTTTCATATATATATATATATATATATATATATTATTTTCAATAAAACTTAAATATAACCTGAAAATATTTTAGAAAAGCATGACTTATAGAGAATATTTAATTCAAAGTAAGTTGCTCTGCCTACAGAATCTTCCTTCCACATTAGACATTTGAAAGCCTCCTAAAGCCAAGGCAAAATAATGCCAATTAACGCTTTCCTAAACTCAAAAGATGCTCATTTTTTTTTAGGATACCCAAAGTGAAGGTACAAAATAAGCAGTGGCACTGTAATGGCTAATGCTACACTATTAAGGATCATCTACTGTGTTTTTCTTTGCTTTCCATGGTCTAATTATCTGTACATCTACTATTTTAAGAGAAAAATAAAAAAGGATTTCTAGTATTGTAGTGACCAGGAAGACAACCCCTGATAGCCAGGGAGTGCACCACTACCAGCTAATGATTCTGGGAGTCCCTGCACTTGAGTGTTCCTGGGTGTGCAGCAATGACAGAAACTCTCCACTGCCCCTCATAATTCACAAGTACACTGAGTTAAGGATTTTGAGGTGGTTTCTTTCCTCAAGTTGTCCCTATAAAAGCAACACCATGGCTACTTCCTCTGACAATGAAGCGCCTCCTCCTCAAGGCATGCTGTGCATGCTGTCATTTCTTCCCTCTTGCTTATTTGCCAACATTTAACAAACGCTCGTTAAGGACACAATAGCTGGGAGCTGGATAATAATGAAAGAAACGAGATTTAATTACCTTCTGCAAGATTGTGTGTCTGCTCCCCTTGAAGGGAGCAGCCTCGTAGCCACAGCTATTGCTTTGGTTTAGTTTCTGAAGTGAATGTCTCCAGTGACCCTTTTAAGCCCTCTGCATTACCATACTAATATCTTCAAAGCTCCAGAAGCCATGGCAGAAGATACTCCTGAGACTAAAGTAGCTGAGGGTGTACCTGAAGAGCCCGAAGCGCCGCCTATGCAAGGTACACGTCACCTCTGACCTGGTGTGGAAGGAACCGCACGTCCTGTGCCCTTAGAATTGTTTTTTTCTCTTTTTAATTCTTAAATATAACACGATAATCTCTTTAAAGGACCCAAAGTTCCACTATTAGTTCCCCCTAGAAGCAATTTATGACTTTTCCTGCCACAACACAAATCCTTCCTTAAAGTATCTACATAACAGTACAGTCTCCCTCCATCTCTATGGAAACTCCCTGGGCAAAAAACCAAATCTACAGATACTTAAATTTCTTACACAAAATGCCATAGTATTTACATATAAACAATATGGTGCTCCCATATACTTTAAAAATTATCTTTGCTTATAATATCAAATAGAATACTGGCATTACGTACATAACTGTTACACCATATTATCAGGGTAATAATGACAAGGAAGGAAAGTTGTGTATGTTAAGTGCAGTAATTTTCCCACTCCCCACTGGCTGAATGGCAGGTGTTGAATCCCTACATAGGCAGGAATGACTGACAGTTAGGACACTGAGACCCTCTTCTCCAGGGTCCTATGAGCCTCGTTAGATTAAATTATTAGTGGAGCAAAAGCAGGGAGGGGAAGAGAAGGAACTTACAAAAAGCTGCATTTGCTCTCTGATTGTGACTACTGCTTTTATTAATCATTTTTAACTCGTAAGTGGGAAATACTAACATCTTTCAAATGCCCAAAGTTCCTCCAGAAGCTGTTCCTACAAAGAGAGCTCCTTCCAAAAAAAGAGAAGTTCCCTCTGCTAAAGGTACAAGTTGCCAAACCTCAAGAACTAGCTATAGTCTTTTGAAACTATTTCGCTGTCCCTAGTGATCTTTATAACATTTAACATGAAAGTACTAATTTCTTCAAGTGCCTGAAGCTACCCAAGAAATTGTCCCGGAACAGAAAGTGCTTGGGGCTCCTCAGAAAAGGCATGAAGCTCCTTCAGACAAAGGTATATCTTGCTGGAAGTTGAAATGGGTGCAGAAATGGCTTTGTGTTGAAATGTGTTTCCTGTTTGAACTGATTCTTTTAGCTTCTAAATGTAAAAATATTAATATCTTTGAAGTGCCTGAGGCTCCCAAAGAAGTCCTACAGAAAAAGAAAGTACAAGTATCTCCTCCCCAACTGCCTGAAGCAGTACCTGTCCAAGGTACATTCTTCACGGTCCCTAATGGTACAGTGGGGAGGTGGGGAGACAGAGAGCTTGCCCTCCTCGCCTTAAAGACTCTTGTGATGTGTAAATGGTGCCAGGTCTGTGTTGATTTCTTTTTTAACTAATATTTACTAATATCTTCAAAGTACCTGAGGCTCCACAAGATGTGGCCCCCCCAAAGAAAATAAAGGAAGTTCCTGCCCTGAAGCCAAAAGCCCCACCTGTTGCAGGTACTAATCATAGGTTCAAAGAAGAAACAGCCCTCTGTTTCAGTGTGTCTTGTGCTGTTTGTACTTCCAAGTGTAAAAACTACTAATATCTTTTAAGTACCGGAAGTTCCCAAAGAAAGTTTCTCGGAAAAGAAAACACCCTTGGTGGCACCCAAAAAGCTGGAAGTCCCGCCTGTTCCAGGTACTTCTCCTTGACTGAGCTGCATAATACCATTCTGCTCATGAAGATATTTCATTCAAGTGATCTTCCCGAGACCTAAGTGCAATTTCATTAATATCTTTTAAGTGCCTGAGGTGCCTGAAGAAGTTGTCCCTGAAAAGAAAGCACCCAGAATCCCACCTAAAAAGCCAGAGGCCCCACCTGTCACAGGTACTTGTCACTCAACCTAGGGTTCACAATGCTTAAGTCTTCTGCTATTAAAAATAGTTCATTCAAGTGGTCTTTGGAACTTCTGAATATAATTTCACTAATATCTTTTAAGTGCCTGAGGTGCCCAAAGAAGTTGTTCCTGAAAAGAAAGCACCCAGAATCCCACCCAAAAAGCCAGAGGCCCCACCTGTCCCAGGTACTTGTCACTCAACCTAGGGTTCACAATGCTTAAGTCTTCTGCTCTTAAAAATAGTTCATTCAAGTGGTCTTCGTAACTCCTGAGTATAATTTCACTAATATCTTTTAAGTGTCTGAGGTGCCTGAGGAAGTTGTCCCTGAAAAGAAAGCACCCAGGATAGCTCCTAAAAAGCCTGAAGCTCCGCCTGTCCCAGGTATTTGTCACTCAGCTTGGGTTCACAACACGTAACTCTTCTGCTCTTGGAGATATTTTATTCAAGTGGGCTTCACAACCCCTAAGAATAATTTCACTAATATCTCTTAAGTGCCTGAGGTACCTGAAGAAGTTGTTACTGAAAAGAAGGCACCCAGAATCCCACCCAAAAAGCCAGAGGCCCCACCTGTCCCAGGTATTTGTCACTCAACCTAGGGTTCACAATGCTTAAGTCTTCTGCTCTTAAAAATAATTCATTCAAGTGGTCTTCGTAACTCCTGAGTATAATTTCACTAATATCTTTTAAGTGTCTGAGGTGCCTGAGGAAGTTGTTCCTGAAAAGAAAGCACCCAGAATAGCTCCTAAAAAGCCTGAAGCTCCACCTGTCCCAGGTATTTGTCACTCAGCTTGGGTTCACAACACGTAACTCTTCTGCTCTTGAAGATATTTTATTCAAGTGGGCTTCACAACCCCTAAGAATAATTTCACTAATATCTTTTAAGTGCCTGAGGTGCCTGAAGAAGTTGTTCCTGAAAAGAAAGCACCCAGAATCCCACCCAAAAAGCCAGAGGCCCCACCTGTCACAGGTACTTGTCACTCAACCTAGGGTTCACAATGCTTAAGTCTTCTGCTCTTAAAAATAGTTCATTCAAGTGGTCATCATAACTCCTGAATATAATTTCACTAATATCTTTTAAGTGCCTGAGGTGCCCAAGGAAGTTGTCCCTGAAAAGAAAGTGTCAGCAGTGCCTGCTAAAAAGCCTGACGTGCCCCCTGCCAAAGGTAGTCACCATGCTGTCACTCTTATATCCTGAGTCTGTGCCCTTTTCTTTACACTGTGTTAATAAAAAAATACTAATATCTTTGAAGTGCCTGAGGTGCCAAAGGCAGCTGTCCCAGTCAAGAAGGTGCCTGAAGTTGTCCCCCCCACACCGGAAAGTCCTACCCCAGAAGGTAATGTCAATGTTATGCTAATCAAGGTGAAGTAATTGCTACTTTAGTGAGAAAATTATGTTGAAAGTCTTCCTCCTTAAAGGTAATATAATTGTAAAGGAAAAATAGTTATGATTACCTAAACTATCTTAGCATTATATGTTATAGGTATCAATTGTTTACACCTTCTCTGAACATAAATTACAAATTGTTTTTAAAGTGCCTGAAGTGCCACCAAAGGAAGCCATCCCTGAAAAGAAAGTACCTGTGACTCCTCCACAAAAGCCAGAAGTTCCACCACCCAGAGGTACGTACTCGCACACGTGTTGTCACCTGATTCTGGGGAAGCGTGTGGATGACCCTCCAGTCTCACATAGTGTGTTTGCTTGGGTCGATGTATTGTCCAATCCCCTCTTTGTAGTTTCTAACTAAAAGATACTAATATCTTCAAAGTTTCCGAAGCTCCTAAAGAAGTTGTGACTGAAAAGAAAGCATTTGTGGAAGAACCCAAAAAACCAGAAGTCCCACCTGCAAAAGGTATTAAACCTGCTGCTCTTCAAAAAAAATGTATCATCTTATATCCCTCAGAATCATTGTGTCTTATGCTGTCCTACACGAATTCTAAAACTACTAATATCTTTCAAGTGCCAGAAGTTGCTCAAGAAGTTGTTCCAGAAAAGAGAATTCCCACAGTACTACCCAAAAAACCAAAAGCTGAACCCGTCACAGGTATATATGCTAGCTGAACCTCATTCTGCAAAAGAAGCATCTCTTCCATTTTTGAAAACAAATCTAGTCTACTGTTCTTCACTAATCTAAGTATAAAACTACTAATATCTTTCAAGTGCCTGAAGTTTCTCAAGAAATTGTCCATGAAAAGAAAAGAACACTGGTGCCCCCGAAAAAGCCAGAAGCCCCACATGTCACAGGTACTTGTCACACTGTCCTTATTCTGCCAAAGAAACATCGCTTCCATTCCTGAGAATAAACTCAGTCCACCACTCTTCACTAACCTAAGTATGAAATTACTAATATCTTTCAAGTGCCTGAAGTCACTCAAGAAATTGTTCCTGAAAAGAAAAGGACAGTGGTGCCTCCACAAAAGCCAGAAATGCCAACGGCCGCAGGTACTTGTCACACTGTCCTTGTTCTACAGAAAAAAACATCACTTCCAGTTTTTGAAAATAAATATAGGCCACTGTTCTTCACTAACATAACTATAAAACTACTAATATCTTTCAAGTGCCCGAAGTTTCTCAAGAAGTTACACAAGAAAAGAAAGTTCCCATGATCTCACCCAAAAAACCAGAGGCCCTGCCTCCTACAGGTATTTTTTTTTAGCTCTCTCCTCATCCCTCAGAAGAAATATTACTCCCCCTCTTGGTAACAGTTTCGTTCATGTAACTTACTGTCCCAAGTAAAACACTACTAATATCTTTTAAGTACCTGAAGTTCCTCAAGAAATTGTCCTTGAAAAGAAAGTGCCTGTGGTAACCCCTAAAAAGCCAGAAGCACTGCCTGTTCCAGGTACTTGTCCCTGACCTGAGCTTCCTAATACATTCTTGCTCGTGAAGATATTCCATTCAGGTGGTCTTCCTAACTCCTAAGTACAACTTTACTAATATCTTTCAAGTGCCTGAGGTGCCTGAAGAAGTTGTCCCTGAAAAGAAAGCACCCAGGATAGCTCCTAAAAAGCCAGAAGCCCCACCTGTCCCAGGTATTTGTCACTCAGCTTGGGTTCACAACACGTAACTCTTCTGTTTTTGAAGATATTTCATTCAAGTGGTCTTCCCAACTCCTAAGAATAATTTCACTAATATCTTTTAAGTGCCTGAGGTGCCCGAAGAAGTTGTCCCTGAAAAGAAAATACCCAGAATCACACCTAAAAAGCCAGAGGCCCCACCTGTCCCAGGTACTTGTAGTTCATCCTGGGGTTCACAATGCTTAAGTCTTCTGCTCTTAAAAATAGTTCATTCAAGTGGTCGTCATAACTCCTGAATATAATTTCACTAATATCTTTTAAGTGCCTGAGGTGCCCGAAGAAGTTGTTCCTGAAAAGAAAGCACCCAGAATCCCACCTAAAAAGCCAGAGGCCCCACCTGTCCCAGGTATTTGTCACTCAGCTTGGGTTCACAACACGTAACTCGTCTGCTCTTGAAAATATTTAGTCCTTGTGGTCTTCATAAGCCCTAAGTATACTTTCACTAATCTCTTTAAGTGCCTGAGGTGCCCAAGGAAGTTGTTCCTGAAAAGAAAGTGCCAGCAGTGCCTGCTAAAAAGCCTGATGTGCCCCCTGCCAAAGGTATTTGTCACTGACTTTAGGCTCCAGAAGATCTCACTCTTCTGCTCTTGAAAATATTATGGTCTGTGGGTCTTCATAACTCCTGAATGTACTTTCACTAATCTCTTTAAAGTGCCTGAGGTGCCCAAGGAAGTTGTCCCTGAAAAGAAAGTGCCAGCAGTGCCTGCTAAAAAGCCTGACGTGCCCCCTGCCAAAGGTAGTCACCATGCTGTCACTCTGCCTCAGTCTGTGCCCTTTTCTTTACTCTGTCTAATCACAAAAATACTAATATCTTTGAAGTGCCTGAGGTGCCAAAGGCAGCTGTCCCAGTCAAGAAGGTGCCTGAAGTTGTCCCCCCCACACCGGAAAGTCCTACCCCGGAAGGTAATAATGAAACTGCTCACATTAATGTCTTTCAAAAGATAATGTCTCCTTTGTGTTGTAAAAATCTTACTTTCAAGTGTTGTATGTATGTTAATCAATTCCAATATTGAAATGAACTGGTGTCTTTAAAGTGTACGAGGAGGAACCTGAGGAAATCGCTCCAGAGGAGCCTCCAGTTGAAGTCCTGGAAGAGCCTGAGCCTGCACCGCCTCCCAAAGGTACTTGGCAAGCTGCTCAGATGCTTGTGGACCCTCACCTTCCTTCCCCCATTTCCGGGATTGATGACCTTGTGTCTCTTTCTCCTCATCTTCATCCATGCTAATATCTTTAGCAGTGGTGCCACCTCCGAAGCCTGTTCCTGAAAAGAAAGCTGTCCCTGCCAAGAAACCAGTACCACCTCCAGTACAAGGTACTTCTCAGTGCCACTAACTTCCTACAGAAAAATGTCACTAAAATATGTTTTCCACTGCTCTAATTCATGACTTCCATACCTCAGTGAAACTGTGAGCTTACAAATTACTAATATCTTTTAAAGTGCCTGAGGTACCCAAGGAAGTTGTTCCTGAAAAGAAAGTGCCTCGCGTGGTTCCCAAAAAGCCAGAAGTTCCACCAGCAAAAGGTACATGTGACTTTTGTCCATTGGATGCAGGTGCAGACAGCCCCAGTCTTAAAGTGTTTTGTTCTTTGTAAATGTGATGGGTGGATGTTTACCAGTGATTGTTTATAATGTGAAAATACTAATATCTTTAAAAGTGCCTGAAGTTCCAAAAGAAGTTGTTCCAGAAAAGAAAGTAGCTGTACCCAAAAAGCCAGAAGTCCCTCCACCTAAAGGTACACTCTACTAATGACCTTCCGCATACTCACTCTTGGTCCCAGAACTCATCTTTTATTGAGCTTTTTGCTAATGCTCTTACATTCATGACTACAAAATTATTATGCTTGGTTTTTAGGAGTTGGATTTTTTTTTAAAGAAATCATTATTCCAAAAATCTTTTACACACTTCGGAAGTCTTTGCTAACATGGCTTTGTGATTCGAAATAGTCCATGCTTTTGTGCCTACTTAGATAGACATAAAAGGGAAGATGGCTGGCTTCATTGTGAATTGTGCTCTTGAATCTGTCCCTGGGTTCTTTGGACAAAGTGTGAAGGAATTGTGTTATAAATTTCATGTACTTCTTCACTACCCAGAAATAAAACTAGCTAATATCTTTAAAGTGCCAGAGGTGCCAAAGAAGCCTGTCATAGAAGAGAAACCAGCTGTTCCTGCTCCGAAGAAAGTGGAGCCTCCTCCCCCAGAAGGTACACATTAGGCCACTAGTGAGCTGTCTAAGCTTTGTTGCTTTTCTTTCCTAACTCATGGTCTCTGGATCATTCTTGTTCCTTTGCTCATCTTACTTCAGCACTCTAAGTTAGCTCTGATTGCCAATCTATTTGAAGTTATCAGTCAGCAGTGTTAGAATAGATCATTGCAAGTCATGTTAAATACGGCTTTTCTAATGTGCCCAGAAAGATGATAGCACTTAGTTAGAGTGTAAATGTTATTAATGAAAAATGATGGTATCAGCATCCAAGTCCATAGACACATAAGTCAGCACAAATTAGATAGACTTCATCTTCACAAATATGAGAGAAGATATTCATTGATAAGTTGGGAAATTATGTTGCTATTTATTATTTTGGTGTTACATGCACCTTAGAATTTTGCTCCATGTACTGAAGTAAAATTAACTGATATCTTTAAAGTATATGAAGAGCCTGAAGAAGTTGTTCTGGAAGAACCTGAGGAAGTTGCTCCTGAAGAACCTGAGGAAGTTGCTCCTGAAGAGGAAGAGCCAGTTCCTGTTGTAGAAGAGGAGGAACCTGAAGCGCTGCCTCCACCAGGTACAAGACAGAATCCATGGCATGGAAAAATATGATTTTTTACATTTTTTGTACAATTTATTAGAGTAAAATATCAATCACTTACCTCCATGTTTAAAATTCTCTCTTCATTAAAAAGAGTAACAGTTATTTCCACCCATACAACCTTGATCCTACCGAATTCCATAATAGTCATACCAAAGGAATATGTGTGGTCTTTTTGATTCATTTGATATCACTGATTCTAAAAGAAATTCCTATTCTTCAAGTACCTGAGGAGCCCAAGAAGGTCACCCCAGAGAAGAAAGTTCCTGTCATCAAAAAGGCAGAACCTCCACCTCCTAAAGGTACTTCTGTTAAAATAAATATGTTCATTATTTTGTGTGTCTAAAGTTTGTATTTTCTCATTGTGTTGTCCTGTACTATGTGCTGTATTATTTACAACTATCTATGTCATGTTTCTGAACAGACCTGTAAAGTTAATGTTAATAAATTACATCTTGTTATTTCATTACTAAATGCTACTAATATCTTTAAAGTACCTGAGATGCCAAAGAAAGTTGTCCCCGTAAAGAAGGTCCCAACTGTTAAGAAGCCAGAAACACCAGAAATCAAAGGTATAATGTCATAATGAATATTATTATAATTTAGTAGAAAGTACTCTGGTATCTTAAAGTAGAATCCACTAAATTATCTTTATTATTACTACAAAGCAGGGACAAAACTTTATTTTGTTTCCATTACTTTTAATGTTTGCTCTATTAATTAGAGACCTTTTGTTGTTAACATTTTCTAAACAAAACTAATATCTTTAAAGTGTCTGACCTGCCCAAGAAACTCGTTCCAGTAAAGAAAGAACCTACCATTCCTGTTACCAAGAAACGAGAAGTCCGCCCAGAAAAAGGTAGCTACCAAGAAGAAACACACTTCTCTGACCACTCATTAAACATCTTCATTTTTAGAACAAAATGTTACCAAGCACGAGATAAATCAAATTTTACCAGAAGTAGGGGCAAATAATGAGGGCAAAGAGAAAGTAGAATAGACAAGCAGGAGGGAAAATGCTGATAAGCAGCTGTGTATCATCCCAGGTGGGAAGCGGGGTCACCTCTCAGAAGATAAGACAACTCAGTCCAGCATATTTGTTGAATGCAACCATTGACAATACACTGCTGTAGAAAGTGTAATACCTGAACCTATTTAGGGAACTTAACTCTGACAGGAGAACAGAAAGAAAACAGAACTGTAGCACAGGCAGAAGAAGGCAACCCAAGGAGAAAGGTCTACAGGAACACAGAGCAAACCAAGACTAATTTTAAGGAGGGGCATCATAGAAGTCAGTGTGGAAGAAAAAGTTTTAAGAACTTTTTCATATAGAAATTGGAGAAACAGTATCTTAGGCAAAGGAAAAACATACTGAAAAGCAGAAGGAGAAGGGGAGAAAGTTCCAAGATAGTTATATAAACATAATGTGAGTATGGACTGGTAGTGGAATATCTTGAAAGTTGTGTTAGATATAAAGAAATGAGTCATATTTTTAAGTTCCTTGGATGTTAGTGGAAGGCTTATACTTTGTCTTGTAGGCACAGACTATAGAAGGTTTCAAAGGTTTTGATGCAAATATACAAAGCAATAGAACTCAGGCCCTAGAAGGATAATTGGCCACAATTCAAGCTATGGAGAGATAGTAGTCATAGTAAAGAACCAGTGTAATTCTTTAAAGTCAGTAAGAGTTGAACAAAACCAGTGATGGTAGAAATAGCAAAGAGGAGTGTATTTGAGAGAGATAGAGTTGGCATCTATTATCAAAGTAGGGAAATTGAAGAGCCAAGTTTAATTGTATAGGTTGCCATGCTGGCCCTGCCCCTTGAGGCACGCTGAGACAGCGACTGAGACTGGGCATGGTGGAATACGCCTATAATCCCAGCGCTTGGGAGGCTGAAAACAGGAGAATCACTATGAATCTGATCTATGTAGTGAGACCCTGTAGACCCTGTAGGCCCTGTACTAAGTACATTTATTAAAATATTTTATGGATTGAAGCTAAATGGCCAAGAGAATGATTCATTAGATTCCTAGGTTGATTTTAGAAAAAAGAGAGTGAATACAGTTTTAATTTTTCAAGTATGAAAGTTGGGAAATGGGCATTAGTATCTTAAGAAAGACATAAGGTATAGGTCTTGCTTTAATTTGGTTTTAACAATCCAGCAGAAAAGTATGAAAATGGAGGTATAAAAGTAAAGTCATATTAATATACTGAGCTGTGAATATCTCAAATCAACAGCTTCTGTGGATAACCCACTTTTATTGTGGACTGCTGATCTGTGTTGGATTGTTTTATTTGAAATATATATATATACACATATGCATATATCTATATATATAAAAATCAGCTATCCATGTTTTGAAAATCTGTAACATATGTATTATTGTATGTTACCCTGTTTATGTCATTTTTTCTATTTGTTCTCGCTTCTATTTTTCACTCCTCAATTTAAAATACAAATAAATAAATTTTTAAAAAATGAAAAAAAAGACACATAAGAAAAAAATGTGGGAAAGGTTTACAAGCATGCAGGAAGGGTTTATAAAGCCGTAAAGTATATATAAATACTAAAATAAATATAATATCAATACTTTGCTTAAAAAAAAAGAAAGACATGAGGCCTAGAAATATAGATCCTGAAGAAATGTAGAACTCACATGGAAATAGGAGTTGGTTATACAGGAGTAGGTACAATATAGAGTAAGATTTTTTTAAAGCATCAAAGTTAGTCTAGTACAGAGCCCTGTTTAAGAGGGGTATGCAGAAGATAAGGAGCAAATAAAGAAGGCTGAGAATATTCACTTACAAAATTAGGGTGTTTGAGGGGCACCATGCCTCAGAAGCCACCTTCCCAGTGAAGTCTGATAAGATGAAGCTCTTCTGCTTGTGTTCTTTATCTGCTCTTGGCAAAATCTTGCACATCTTCTGAATTCTTAATAGTCAACAAAATCAATATCTTTAAAGTGCCTGTGGTGCCCAAGGACATCATCCCAGAACAGGAAGTGGCTGTTTCGGAGCCTGAAGAACCAGAAGCTCCACCTTCCCCAGGTACATGGCTTCTCTAAAAATCTTGAAAAGTCAACTTGCCTTGAGAGACGTGTCTCAACAGTTGTATCTGCCATTTGCCTCATGTCATGTCTCTTGATGTTATTGATATCTTGGGAGCATCTGAATAAGTTGGTGAGTTGCGGCTTAGCAATTGCATTGTTCTACTCTGAGTATAGTCTAAAACAAAATACTATTTTTTTTAAGTTGAAGAGACACCAGCAGAAATAATATATGAAGAAAAAGCATCCATAACCATTGGTAGAAAAGAGACTCCCCTTGTTGAAGGTACACATATATATAAATATATATATATTTTTTTGGTTTCTGGAAAACTCCTATTAGAAATACAAAAGTATTTATAGGGTGACATTCCAACTTTAAATTACATATAGAAGAATTATAGCACATATTTGACAGTTTTATTTTTTAATTAAAATCTTTAATTTGGTTATTCTTGATGGAAATTATCAATTCCTAGAGGCTCAGTTTTCTGAAGCAGAATTAGAATAATTGCATGACAGTTCCTCAAATGATGATTCATTAGAAAAACTTTAACACAGTCTTCTACTGTGAATAAACTAGTTGTTAATAGAAAGTTCGAGTGTAAGAAACCGGAAATTTTCCTCTTGTTCTATAGAAGTGAATCTTCTGTTTTTGTGACTGTAATCTTTGCATGCATGTGAAACTTATGAGTCTGTGTGGAGAGCTTTATGTTACAATCTTATATCCTTTGTCAACTTCTTATAAAGAACGTGAAATTGAAAAGTATATTCAGATGGAAGAACCTGAACCTGAGCCAGAGCCAGAAGAAATACCAATCCCAGGTACTCAATTAACCTGATTTAAATCTTCATGATCTTCATCTTGATATCTGTATGGTTTATGGTGTTCTATGTGTCTCTGCATCTGTTTGTAAGATGTTATTTTAAGTGTTCATCTTATTCTTATGAGTCTGTGTAATTTGTCCTATGTATCTCCTGTTAAATGTGGCTTGTCTGGATGCTTCCTCTATTTTTATTTGTGTCTTTGCTGTATGTCTCATCACCTGCATATAGTGTTATTTTATGTTTTATGTTGGACACTGACATCACATATGAAAAATTTTCGTTCTTATATATTTAAATTTCTACCAAATATATTGTATATACACATCTATCATATACATATACATATATGTATACTAATACTCCTGAAATACTCTTTCAAGAACCTGAACCTGAAAAGAAGGTTATTGAGAAACCAAAGCTTAAACCGAGACCCCCGGCTCCTGCTCCTCCTCCTCCACCAAAGGAAGATGTAAAGGAGAAAATGTTCCAACTTAAAGGTATACAGTGCCACTTCAAACATCTATCCTGCCACTTAAGATGGGGCTTGCAAGGAATGTACTGCTATTCAGGGTGTGTATGCGATGGTGCTATGGGACCTGCCTAGAGATGCACATCTGCTGACCCAAGGGCCTTGGATTGCCTTGGAAAGCTGTGCCTGCTCTGCCAAGTCCAGATAGTTTTCTGTTAATGTCATTTTTGATATCTGGATGCACAAGCTCCCCAGCTAATTTTCTTAGCTGTGGAATAAGGACAAAGGTCTTTTTATTTCAAACCCTGATTGCTTCGTATATATTGAAATCTTACGCATGCAGAATGTCTGAAAAATCTTGGCAAGATATTAATACTTAGTAACAAGTTTACATAAAAGCCAAAACTTTGTCTATGAAGAAGTATATGTTCTTTTAACTATATTGTAAATAATGTGTATGGTGTCCAGCAGCTGCTATGTGCTCATGTACCATGAAAGGGAAGCAGATGACAACCTGCCAGGGTTTTGCACGTCTGTTGTTTTCTTTATTAAGTTTGTTTTCTTTTAATAGAAACTTAGTTGTGTTTTTTGGTGGTTCTTGGGGTAGCTGGAAAGGGTGGTTATGAATACATTTGATAGCCAACTTCCCTTCTCATAGTTAAACTTTATATATCTCCTGGTGCTTTATTCTTTCCTTGAACTGATACAGTTCCTGGAGATGGGAATACAGCTCAATGGTAGAGAGCTCATCTAGCAAAGGCAAGGTTCTGAGAGTAGTACCCGGCACTGCAAGTAAAAAAATCTCTTGAGTTGATACAATTATTGCTTTTTAGATGTAGAAAACTATGAAAAACTAAAATAAGCTGGAAAAGTTATATAACTTTTTCATAAGAAACATTATGTTTCTTTTCATAAAAACCTTATTTCTAATGTCATAAGATTTTTAAATCTAAGTCAATCTAGATATAATCTTAGATTAGTACTTTTCTCACACTTACTCATCTACAAAGCCAGAATCTGTCAGAGTAGGTCATTGCTTCTAGTGATTCTTGCCCCCTGTGAGGCTCTGCTGGGCTGTATTATAGACCCAAAAAGGCAGCAGTTCTTAGAATTACACCTACTTCTTGAGTGCTACTGTATGACTACACACACTAAACATGTCACCTGGAAAATAAATAATTTGTACTCAAGAGAATGTCTTCCTCCTATGAAGAATAGCAACCACCTTCTCAAACAATCCCAATGTACGGTGTAACTTTGGAGTAAAAGTGAGCCCGTTTTCATGCCGCCAATGCTTTTTGTTTATTCTTTGGTGACTGCTCTTGGCTGTTATTAATGCTTTCTGCTAATAAGCAAAGCTTGGTTTGGGTTCTTGGAGTAAAAAATTAATTCTGTGCATCAAATCAAGTATACAAATAAAACGTAAGATCATATTCTTAAAGCTGTTTCAAAGAAGAAAGTTCCTGAAAAGCCTGAGGTTCCAGAAAAAGTGGAGCTTACACCAGCAAAAGGTATTCCACAGACTGGACAATGCTTTCATGTGTACAAGCCCTTCATTTGCTTCCTTGTTCTTTCAATCTTCATAAAACTCTCTCTCTCTCTCTCTCTCTCTCTCTCTCTCTCTCTCTCTCTCTCTCTCTCTCATCAGAGTTGTAGTATTACTCAGTTTTTTGTGTGTGTATATGTGGCTTTATGGTCCTGGCTCCTAAGTGTTGCTTCCATTGTCTCCCATCAATTTCATACAGATGTTGCTTGTCTTCTCTCCATATGGCATCTTGCGTCTTCCTTAACTTAAAAGCAACATTTTTATTGGTCAGCTGAAATTGATTCCAGGAGACATCCTAGGTAAAAATGCTGAGTAGGAGTAAGCTTTGGAGTTTTACCAAAGCATCAGCATTTTAATCAGCAGTATAAGCTTTAATGGTTCTATCTTCTTTCCATACTATAAAACGCTGCACAGAGAACTTCTCACAACTTATTTCTCTGTCTCTTTCCTCTCACTTACTCCAAGCATTTTCTCAGGGTTATAAACTTCTTATTCAAGAAAGGTTCATTATTACTGCATGCCAGTTGTCAAGTTATTTTTCTTTAATCTTTTCTCTATATAAAATTAGATCTTAATGAAAACTAAATCATAAAATTCTAGAAAATAACTATTGAAAATAAACTTATTTTTTCTAGTAAGGTTAGTGGGTAGCAATACTTCATTTACATAATAAACATATCCAATCCCAGAAATTGAATCTGTTCTTCATTGCTCTGGAACTGTCAAAAAAGTCACATGTCAAAGTCACAAAATAGAGACTACAAGAGAATTTCATTATAGATATTAATTAGTAAACAAACTATCATAATGGCAAATAATGACTTTGAAAATAATAGCCACATGATGTGTTCTACACCTGGGTTTCAAATATCAACTAGATCTTAAAAATAAAACAATAATAATATGAAAATAACAAGCATAAATATATTTTCACTACCTTGACTATAAAAGTAAAGGAAACGTGTACTTTGCCATCTCAACTGGCATTAATTAGATGATGACTTCAATCAATTAAAGATTACACATTAAGAACCTTGTTATCTCACAAATAACAATGGAGGTCAATTTGTCATGGATAAAGACAATGTTTAACAGTTAAATTTTTACTTAAAATAGTTGAAATTATAAGACATGTTTATTTAAAATGAAATACATACTTACCTTTTTAATGTTTCAATTTTTTTTTTTTTTTTTTTTGTCTTTTTGAGACAGGGTCTCACTATGCAGTTCAGGCTGGCCTTAAGCTCACTCTGTAGCTCAGGCTGGTCTTGAACTCACAACAATCCTCCTGCCTCAGCCTCCCGAGTGCTGGGATTACAGGCCTGCGCCACCACGCCCGGCAATGTTTCAATTTTTGAAATAAGATTTAAGCAGTGTTTTCTCCACCACATAAAAATACTTTGTAATGAATTTCTAATACATTCTTTAAGCACCAAGTGGAAAATTCTATGAGAATATTGAGGTTTCATATAGGTGTATAAGGAGTGTTACATGCACAAATAAATGATGTTTTAAATTAGATTTTTAACTGACATAGAGTGGTAAAATGGTTTGTCATGTCTAAGAGTTTTGTTTTTGTTTTCCTGTATAAGTCCGTGGGGGCTTTAATAGCAATAATGGGCTACTCTAGAAAAAAATCATCCACCAGAATTTGTACTTGTAGACACAAGAGGAAATTAATTTACAATTCCTTAGGATACCTATAGTTTAAATTCATGTAGATTTCTAATTCATGAAAGACAAGCTTCAAATACTAACTTTGAAATTTCATAGTTCAGTGACTTTTAAATAAATATTCTTTTAAAATAGAGACTTCAAAGAAGTATACTTCTGTTTGGAAAGTGAGATACGACCCTTTCCCAACATCAAGGTCACCAACCAGATGCCTGGGGAGTCTGTTCCTACCAGTGGAGACGACTCAGCAGTGGCAGGGACTCCTGCCAATACCACTAACATATTTAATGGCCAGGAAGATACCAATGTACACTAGGGTGTTGGACAATTGTTATTGGGTAAAAAGGCTGTCAAATTTGTAATTTGATGAAAGATTCATGTGCCCAAAAGATTCACAATCCTGAAGCAACAAAAATTCTTTTGGACACATGATAGCTAAGTCATTTGGGGAGATATGCTTTTTTCTGTTGAAATTTCATTTTTATGTGAATTCAATTCACAATTTGAAATCATATTCTTTTAAGTGCCCGGAGCTGAAAAGAAAGTTCGCAAATTACTTCCTGAACCTAAACCTCAGCCCAAGGAAGAAGTGGTTCTGAAAAGCGGTACGGTATTTTCTCCTGTGATAGCAGCTTTGAGTATGCAAAAAAAATCAACTTGAAAGCTTACAAAATATTTCTGTCCCTTGATTTTCTTTGAGTTGGATTCCCAATTTATCAACATTTGTAGTTCATTAAAATATAAAGAGTCTATCATTTCCCAATTTCTTTAAAAAGAAGACAGAAATTTTGTGAGCATTCACAACATTTTGGAATCTGTTAACAGACATAACTAAATTGGTAATATCCTAAACTAACAATGACCACAAGTGTCATTTTCATAACCGAGTCACATAATAAAATACACTAAATCTGTTAAATACACCTAATTATCTAAGCCTAAATTTAATATTTAATTTTAAATTATGACACAGGATCACAACTAATAAATAACCTTTGTTAAAGACTGAATAAATTCCTACTAAATATGTAATAATTAGAAGTAAAACAAAAAGTCAATCAAAAGCAAGATATTCAGGTGTATAAGTTCTAACATTGTCTTTGTATGAAATTAGAGATTTTGAGGCCACATTTCTTTAGCTATCTCTGCTTAAGTAAATTTCTACTGCTCTTTAAGTATTCCTCAATAAACTGTAACACTGAATTTTTATTAGGGTTAATTGTTGTTTATTCATTTGGTCCATTTTTGCTGTACAGTTCTCTCTGAATAGATTCTCAGAGTACTACATGAGCTAACAGAACAAACTGGTTTTAATGCCACCTTCCCAGGTTCTAGCTTGCATGCTTTCCATTTTCTGTGCTTTGCATATTATTTGCATTTGTCATGCTTATACATCCTCATTTGTCTTGGTTTACATATAAACCTTTTTGTCTTTTAAGTTCTAAGAAAGAGACCTGAAGAAGAAGAACCTAAAGTAGAACCTAAAAAAGTAGAAAAAGTTAAAAAACCAGAAGGTAGGAATCTCAGTGGCAATTTTGAAATTAACTCTTAATAAAATAGATATTTAACAAAAGGTTTATCTTGTAAACATAAATGAAGTTACACCTAAACATCATTTCATATTTCATTTGTATGTAACATGTGTTTTCCATTGTCTGCTTTCCGTTTATTTTTATAGCAACTCCCAAATTCATTCATGTATTCCCTGTATGATATTAGTATTCCTTTACCAAAGTAAATTTTTTCAGTGGAAATGAGTGAAATAATCAAATTGGGTATAGAATAATTTTCATGGGAGGACACTGGCTAATGTTTCACAAAATTTGGGAGTTGTTAAAATGAGTTGATCTTTTGATATTGTAAGTCTACTCTCAAAGGTTATTTTTATTCAAAATTTAGCAAATTGATTTATAAAGGAAGAGCTAAAGGTGTGGGGAGTGGATGAAACAAACAAATTGAGGCAGAATAAAGAGGAGAGGATAGAAATCAATTCATAAAATATAAAGTTTTTGTAAAACCCATTAGTAGGGTTTTTGAAAAATAAATTATTTAATCTGATATTTCAGGCAAGTTGGTTTCTAATATTCAAAATTTAACACTAGAAAAACAATTCTTTTCTCTTCAAGTAGCAGCACCGCCTCCAAAAGCTGTTGAAGAGGTCCAGGCACCTCCGGCTGTTACAACAAAGGAAAGGAAAGTTCCTGAACCAACAAAAGGTACAAACTTGCTGACACTTGTTTAGCTGCTTCTAAAAGTGAGAGCCCCTAGCCTTTAAAGTGTTACTGTCCTGACATCTAGCTTTGAGCCTTAATCGAGTGACCTTAATCCGGTTGTCACATTTATCTTAATTTTCTTTGCCATTTCTCTCTTCCATTCAACTTGTGAATGAGCATAAAACTGTTAAATAAATTACTAGAAAAAA
Organism: Ctenomys sociabilis; assembly: GCA_004027165.1. Classification (NCBI taxonomy): domain Eukaryota; kingdom Metazoa; phylum Chordata; class Mammalia; order Rodentia; family Ctenomyidae; genus Ctenomys; species Ctenomys sociabilis. The sequence continues at coordinate 138,582 of PVKA01000004.1, read as the reverse complement.
ATGACAGGGCCAGGGAGATAGTGCAGTAGAATAAGCGCTTGCCTGGCAAGCGCAAGACCCTGAGTTCAATCCCTGGTACTGCAACAAAGAAAAAAATAATTCCATCAAAAAATGTAACAGGAAGTAGCTGGGTTACAGCATAGTTTTTGACTATTTGTTTTAAAGATGAAAACTAAGCTTAGAATACATAATTGACAACTACATGTGTATGGTTTTCCGTATCTTCCAAGGTATGTTAAGCTTGCTGAATTTTAATTTGGTCTTTGTGAAAAACTTCAAAAATACTGCAATAACCTCATTTCTATGAATTGTTTTAGTGCCTGAAATTAAGCCAGCGATACCTCTCCCTGCACCTGAACCAAAACCAAAACCTGAACCAGGTAAGCAAGATCACCCCCAAAGACTGGGCTATTATTCCTTCATGCTTCATACAAATAATGTGCAGTTCATTTTAAAAAATGAAGTGCACCTTGGGATGTAGCTCAGTGGCACAGCACCTGCCTACCAAGTACGAGGTCCTGAGTTGGATTCCTGGTACCAAAAAACTAAATAAATCAATGATTGAATAAATAAATAGTCTAAGTGTAAGTTATTAGATATCCAATGCTTCCTAGTATCTCAGTGTGCTTGGTATACTATTCGAAAAACTATTTGAAGATTTCAAGGGTAGATCAGAAAAGGCAGTGAGGCTGCCAATAAGCTTTCAGAAGTGACAAATGGCTGCACCGTATTGACACAATCGGAATCTCTCTGCAGAAGTGAAAACAATAAAGCCACCTCCTGTGGAACCAGCACCGACCCCTATCGCTGCCCCAGTGACTGTGCCAGTGGTCGGCAAGAAAGCAGGTACTCAGACTGTAGTTTCACTCACACTTGGTTCAAATTTCAGGCATCTTTACACTGAGTCATCAGCACCATTTCAGCTGTGGATACTTCTGATGAATTCTCCTTCTGAACTTATCTAATCTCTCTAGTATGGGTTTTTTAATTTTTAATTTTTTTAAATATTTTATTTATTTGGTATAGGGTTTCACTACTCAGCTCATACTCATAGAGATCCTCCTGTCTCAGCCTCCCCAGCAGTGGGATTACAGGCGTGCGACACCGCGTCTGGTCTCTATGGTTAGTATACCATGCCCCATGGTTCCAGGGCCAGCACGGCATGCAGTACCAAGAATTGAACTTGGTTTCCTGCATTTGCTAGACAGGCACTTAGACTGCAGAGCTATCTCCCCAACTCCCCACTCAGTGCATTTTGACTAGACTGTACATTCCTGAAATCCACCATTTCTTTCATATGCTTTTAAGCCATGAATATGTTTAGGGCTGTTGAAAGTTAAGGAGACAGGCAGATGCTCTAAGGCACACAATGAGGAGTCCCAAGAAACTTCAGACATTTTTCATGCTCCACAGAATCATTGCTTATTTGTTCATTAGACTGCCTATTGGTAGAATGAACAATTTCTGTAACCAGATAATGTTGATGATTGCATAGTGCTGCAAGTGTATTTAATACGACTGAATTGTGTCCTTAAGATAATTAAAAGGGTAAATGTTGTTGGGTACATTTTACCACAATGAAAAAAGGACTACAGAGTTCAGCATTCATGAGCCAGACGTGATGGCACATACCTGTAATATGAACACTCAGGAGGCTGAGGCAGAAAGATCACTGTGAGTTCAAGACCAGCCTGTGCTACAAAGTGAGCTCAAGGCCAACCTGAACTACATAGTAAGACCCTATCTTAAGCAAAAAACAAAAAAGACAGAGTTTAGCATTTAAATTTGTCTAAAGAGTCAGATCAATATAATTTTTCAAATGTTCTAACATTTCAAGTCCAAATTTCAGCAGTTTTTATTTGTATATTTAGTAGTTTGTAAAGTATGGCTGTCTTCAAAATGAAGATCTTCAAAATGTTCAGCTATCTTCAAAATGAAAACTGATTTGACATGTAATTATTATTCATCAATAAATACACATCTTGTTTGGTCCTTGGCATGTTAGTTAATTGCTTTAAATCTTTATTCAAAGTTACTGCAAAATTTGGGTGCTTTTATTGTGTTTAATGAAAAAAACATACTATATTCTTTTCTCTTTTCATTCTTTCTTAAATTTATTTTCTATTTTTGTAGCCAGCTCAGCCTACCCTGCGAGTGGGGCTGGCATGGCATGCGGTGGTCAAACCACAGTCCCTGAGCTTGACTAAGCAGGCACTTCAGACCGCGGAGCTATCTCGCCGGCCCCACTGTGTTCTTTTCACTGCAGTTTAATGTTAATATTTATATTTGTATCACCATTTAGGACTGTTTTTTTAGACTTTTATAATTTCAATGTAGTACCTGTATTATTTCAGAAAAAAAGTAATGAACAATACTTGGGCTAATTCCCTTCGTTTTCCATGATTTGTTTGTTCAATCAACTTTAATATAAAAGGAATGAATGTTCATAACTTTTAGCCCATCTCTTTATTTTAATACCTATTCTTTACTGACAAAAAGTTATTCCTTTGGATCACATACCCAAAACATACAAAAACATGCAAAATATTTTGTATACTTAAGTACGGACAAAAATCCTTCCTACGGGCCACCAGTAAGACTTTTAGAAGTGGAAAGAGAAGGATAATGTTTGCTCGTAGAATTTTTCTCATAGAATTATAAAATTCCAAATATGCCAGCATGGTAACATCAATCTCAGAATATGCCCTTTTTAATACATCAACATAGTCAACATAGAAGTCTCTAAGTAACACCAATTTCTGTTTAGGTATCAATTTGTATAACAAAGAACATACCTCATCCCACCTCATTTGTTATTAAGCATGAAATAAGTCTGCAAGTTGTTTAAATGCCATCTTTTTATTCCAGAAGCCAAAGCAACCAAAGAAGAAGCTGCCAAGCCAAAAGGTCCCATTAAAGGTGAGATGCCCCCCCATAGGTGTTTGGTGAACTGTCATTCAGAATTCACAGTCTTAACATTTAAAGGGAAAATATTTTCAAAATTTATACTAATCCTTATTATTTTAGTTGATTCCACTAAAACTACCATATATTTCAAGCTGTCCACCTTACTATTATTCAAGTGGCGTCGTGTATATAATAAACATTTCAGCATGATGGGCCTATGAGTTCTTAGCTTCATTTTTCATGGAAGAGATTTTTAGAGATGATAAATATAATAATTAGACATTAACCTGGGTATTTCATTTGTAGGATCAAAACCAGAGAAAACAAAATGCACTTAGTATTCATAGATTCCTTAAGCTCTCTCATTTTCCTGTCTGAAATAAAGCAGAATAAGTTCAACTGACCTTTCAATTGCCTATTCCTCAATTTTCTGTTTCTGACTTCTGATTATTTTGTGGCTAGTTTCATCTGGTCAGCAGCCTTGTGTGCATTTCGTGATCCTTATGGCAATGACTAATCACCTTTCAATCTTACTTTAAATCAGGGGTAGCCAAAAAGACACCTTCACCAATAGAAGCTGAAAGGAAAAAGTTAAGGCCAGGAAGCGGTGGGGAGAAGCCTCCGGATGAAGCCCCCTTCACCTACCAGCTCAAGGCTGTGCCTCTGAAATTCGTAAAAGAAATCAAAGACATTGTCCTGACAGAAGCCGAATCCGTTGGCTCCTCTGCAATCTTTGAATGCTTGGTCTCCCCCTCCACCGCCATTACAAGCTGGATGAAAGACGGCAGCAACATCCGTGAGAGTCCAAAGCACAGGTTCATTGCAGATGGTAAAGACAGAAAGCTGCATATCATTGATGTTCAACTCTCTGATGCTGGCGAATACACCTGTGTTTTACGTTTGGGAAATAAAGAAAAGACCTCCACGGCTAAACTTATCGTAGAAGGTAAGCTCCAGTCTCCTGGACACGATCTAGATTAAGCTTTACATAAAGAGCCTTATTAGCCACAACTATTTTAAATTATAGACATCATGACTTCTTTCCATGTTTTAAATGTCTGAGGTGTTGAAACATGTCTGGCAATTCTCCACAGAGCTTCCTGTGCGTTTTGTGAAAACGCTGGAGGAGGAAGTGACTGTGGTCAAAGGGCAACCATTGTACTTGAGCTGCGAGTTAAACAAAGAGCGTGATGTCGTCTGGAGGAAGGATGGGAAGATCGTGGTGGAGAAGCCTGGCCGCATCGTGCCAGGGGTCATTGGCTTGATGAAGGCTCTGACCATCAATGACGCAGATGACACCGATGCTGGAACATACACAGTCACGGTGGAAAACGCCAACAACCTGGAGTGTTCATCTTGTGTAAAAGTAGTAGGTTAGTACTCAGGAAGCTGGGCTGGGGGGATCAGTGAGCTCTCTGGTGAGAAACAAGTCTGGGAATACAGTGAAAACTCATCTCAAAAACAAACAAGCAAGCAATGATCGTACGTTAATGCTTCACTAGGAAATTTCATTCTGCTCTTATTACACTAGGATGGTAGAAGAAAGTAATGCTTTCCAGTACCTGAATCTCAAGTCTTGTACCTTATCTAAAAGAGTATCAGTGTATCATAGAAGATTAAGGATGCACAGTTCTGTACATTGTTGTCTATCTCTGAATCTATTAAGAAAGTTATTTTATGTTACCCAGATCATAATCCTATTTTCTTTGTGACCTTATTTTCATATAGAAATCATTAGAGACTGGTTGGTGAAGCCTATACGAGATCAGCATGTGAAACCCAAGGGGACGGCTGTTTTCACCTGTGACATAGCAAAGGATACTCCGAACATTAAGTGGTTCAAAGGATATGATGAAATCCCCATGGAACCAACTGATAAAACTGAGATCCTCAAAGAGGGAAATCGTCTGTTCCTCAAAATCAAGAATGCTATGCCGGAAGACATCGATGAGTATGCAATAGAAATTGAAGGAAAAAGATACCCTGCAAAGCTGACACTTGGAGGTATAGAACTCTTACCTGTTATTCTGAAAGATAAATTTTATGCATGCATAAGGCAAAGCAACACTGAAAAAGCCATGGCAGGAAACCATTGCTAGATTGTTCATGTTTCTTCATCTCTGACCAATGCAGAACGTGAAGTTCAACTGCTTAAACCAATAGAGGATGTCACCATTTATGAGAAAGAAAGTGCAAGCTTTGAAGCAGAAATCTCAGAGGTAGATATTCCTGGGCAGTGGAAGCTGAAGGGAGAACTTCTAAGGCCCTCTCCTGTAAGTAATTTCCCCTTTTAAATTTATTATCAGATAAAATAACTGCAGTCTACATTTAAGTTTGATGTTCAGATTTGGGTTGCTAGTGATTAAGGCATTTTGGGATTTTAAAGTCTCAGAGAAGGGAAGCGATTTGATGCATTTGTGGACAATTTGGACAAAGTTTGTAAAATTTTATGATGGGACCTATTTGGCTATTTAGTAGTAATAATGTTCGGCTGTGTAGGAAATCTATATCTGAAACATTACTAGGGGAAATGGTATTTCACACAAAGGCTGACTAAAATTATTGGGGTCTTTTTCAGACTTGTGAGATCAAACAGGAAGAAGGAAAACGCTTCTTAACTTTGCACAAAGTCAAACTGGACCAAGCTGGTGAAGTGCTCTACCAGGCCCTTAATGCAGTGACTACTGCTATCCTGACAGTCAAAGGTGAGGGGTTTTCAGAACTCAGAGAATGCGCTCAGCTCTTTACTCATCCTAAAAGCCTTCAGCTTTTCTGAAATGCAGTGGAATGGAAAGCCTTCAGTCTCATTCAGAAAAGCCTCATGCTTTATGTTTGATTTCCAGAAATCGAACTTGACTTTGCGGTACCCTTGAAGGATGTCACTGTCCCAGAAAAGCGACAGGCTCGATTTGAATGTGTCCTCACCCGAGAGGCGAATGTTATATGGTCTAAAGGACCTGATATCATCAAGGCATCTGACAAGTTTGATATCATTGCTGATGGGAAGAAACATATTCTTGTCATCAATGATTCTCAGTTTGATGATGAAGGTGTCTACACTGCAGAGGTAGAAGGCAAGAAGACCTCAGCACAATTATTTGTGACAGGTAAGAGCCAACAGGATCTGCCTGTGACATCCTCTGTGGAAGGCACACACATCTGTCACTTTAAAGAGAAGACACCAAGATCAAAGCCATGGCAATCAAAATCACTACATTATTTTCTCAGGGGCACCAAAAACACACATGCCTAAATGCAAACCTAGACTCTTTAATGGAGAAGAGCTCCATTTGAAAAGAATACCAGGGCTGGCCAGATAGCTCAGAGGACTAAAGCTCTGCTTAGGCAGTCCCAGGGACTGGAGTTCAATCCCTGGGCATGCTGTGCCAGTCTCGCTCCCAGGGCATGCTGCAACAGTGACTAAGATTGGGTGTGGTGGCACGCACCTTTAATCCCAGCACTTGGGAGGCTGAAAACAGAAAGATCACTGAGTTTGATCTGTGTAGTGAGACCCAGTACTAAATGCATATATATATATATATATATATATCAGAAGGACTTGTGATATAGCACAGGTGAAGACCCTGGATTCAATCTGTAAGATGATGAAAATCAGTCAATCAATGAAAACTAAAAAGTTGATAGAAAAGAATATCATGTGAAGGGCCAGCCAAATAGCTCAGTGGATTGAAGCACCTGAAAACAGGTGCAGGGGCTGGGGGTTTGACCACAGGCCTGCCATGCCAGCCCTGACCCTGGGGCACACTGAGATGGCAGTTGAGACTGGGCGTGGTGGCATGTGCCTGTAATCCCAGATCTTGGGAGGCTGTAAACAGGTGGATCACTCTGAGTGTGATCTAGTAGTAGACCCTGAAAACCCTGAAGACACTTCCCTAAAATATATTTAAAAAGAAAAAAGAAGAATGCCATGTAAAATGAGTCCTGTTTACTGAGGCTGATTAGAATCAAATCTCCCTGCAGGTAAATTATGTTTCTGAACATATTATGCACACTTGCTTTGCAGGTATAAGATTGAAATTCATATCGCCTCTTGAAGATCAAACAGTGAAAGAAGGTGAAACAGCGACTTTTGTTTGTGAACTTTCTCACGAAAAGATGCACGTGGTCTGGTTCAAAAATGACACCAAGCTGCACACAACTAGAACAGTACTCATGTCTTCTGAAGGCAAGATTCATAAGCTGGAAATGAGAGAGGTGACACTGGATGATATATCTCAGATTAAAGCCCAAGTGAAGAACCTGAGCTCCACGGCCAACCTGAAGGTCTTAGGTATGTATGACCCACTGTAACGAGGCAGCCAATCTGCAGGGGTAGGAGTAGGTGGTCATTTTTTAGACCTGTTATTCTCAGGGTTTTTTTTAACATTCTTTTTTTTATTTTATTGAGAAATAAATAGCAATGAGACAGTTTCAAAACCGATTAGTAGGACAGTTTCAATAATTAATATGTTGCATATTGTTGTCTTTGTAGTAATTATTCATAGTACAAGATGCAGACATGATATTCTGTCCAAACACTGTTAGTACAAATCTTTCTTCTCGTTGAATTAAGAGAAAGTAGCTGGATATCTATCCTAACTATTTTGTATATTCACGTTCTGATTATACGTGAAAACTCTTTCGCAGAGGCGGATCCTTACTTCACTGTGAAACTACATGACAAAACTGGGGTTGAGAAGGGTGAGATCATCCTTAAGTGTGAAGTAAGCAAAGACGTGCCGGTGAAATGGTTCAAAGATGGCGAAGAGCTCGTTCCCTCCCCAAAGCACTCCATCAAGACCGACGGCTTGCGCCGCATCTTAAAGATCAAGAAGGCGGAACTTAAAGACAAAGGCGAATACGTGTGCGACTGTGGCACTGACACGACCAAAGCGAACGTGACTGTGGAGGGTGAGTCGCCCCCGAATCTGAACTCCACCATTTCAGAAGCTAATGGCTTTTATTCCATTGCACTAACAGAACTCTGCTTCACCCTCAGCGCGCCTGATAAAAGTGGAAAAGCCTCTGTACGGAGTGGAAGTCTTTGTCGGTGAAACGGCCCGCTTTGAAATTGAACTTTCCGAACCAGATGCTCATGGCCAGTGGAAGCTCAAAGGAGAGCCTCTGACTGCTTCACCCGTGAGTCAAGCCCGCTGATCAGACTGGGGGAGGTTGCTTGGCTGTTTGCAAGGGAGAAAAAAGTAGAGTTGCTCGATGACTTGCAGTGTGAACAGTTGATGCAAATAATGTTCTTTGTGTCTTTCTAACCTTCCCACTACCTAGGACTGCGAGATCATTGAAGATGGGAAGAAGCATGTTCTGGTCCTTTATAACTGTCAACTGGACATGACTGGAGAGGTTTCCTTCCAGGCAGCCAACGCTAAATCTGCAGCCAATCTCAAAGTGAAAGGTACGCTCCACCTGTCAGGTGCCTCTCAGCATTTCTTTGTGAAGCTCCCTGTCATAACCCTGGATGGGCCGGAGATTATGAGCAGAAGCCAATGCTGACGTGGCCCCCACGGTCCCCTTCTTTCAGAGCTGCCGCTCATCTTCATCACTCCTCTCAGTGATGTCAAGGTCTTTGAGAAGGACGAGGCTAAGTTTGAGTGCGAGGTATCCAGGGAGCCCAAGACATTCCGCTGGCTGAAAGGAACCCAGGAAATTGCAAGCGATGACAAATTTGAGCTCATAAAGGATGGCACAAGGCACTCGATGATAATCAAGTCGGCTGCTTTTGAAGATGAAGCAAAATACATGTTTGAAGCTGAAGACAAACGCACAAGTGGCAAACTGATCATTGAAGGTAAGTGTTTTTATCAGCAGAGTTGCCTTAAAATGAATTTCTTTGCCTTCATTTTTACATTTTCCTTGTTTAAGTACTACAGTTAATGAGGTATCTTTTTTTCTTTCTCAGGAATCCGGCTCAAATTCCTTACACCTCTCAAGGATGTGACAGCCAAAGAGAGAGAAAACGCTGTGTTTACAGTGGAGCTGTCCCATGACAACATCCCAGTTAGCTGGTTCAAGAATGACCAGCGCCTCCACACCAGCAAGCGGGTCTCCATGGACAATGCCGGGAAAACACACTCGATCACATTCAAGGATCTATCTATTGACGACACCTCTCAGATTCGAGTAGAAGCCATGGGGATAAGTTCAGAAGCTAAACTCACTGTGCTTGGTAGGTGCTTTCTAAAGTTGAATTTTACTGCATAAAATGCAACAGAAATTTGTGGAGCATCTCATATGAAACAGCCTTCTAAGTATCATATTGTGCAAAAGCAGTCCTGGTCCTTAAGGAGCTATCAGATGTGTTATCAGGTTTATTTCTGAAATACTTTTACAGCAATAGAACTTTCATAAAGATTCTGTCTTAGGCCCACAAAAGTCAATTAGTAGTTCTTAATTCTTTAAAATTTAATGTTTAAATTAAGCATATATTTACTATTTCCTCACTTCAGAGATATGCTTTTCAAGTTTCTTAAAGAAGATAATGGGGGCCAGGGAGATGACTCAGTGGAATAAGTGCTTCCCTGGCAAGCGCAAGGACCTGAGTTCAATCCCTGGTTTGGCAAAAAATAAAAGAAAAAAATAAAAGAAAATAATGTAATTCACTTTAAGAAGCATTATTCTGCTTAGGCAAGTGCTAGGTGCCCAGGTTCAATCCTCACACCCAACCAGCCCTGCCCCCTGGGAGTGCTGAGACTGGGTGTGGTAGGAGGATGAAAACAGGAGGATCACTTCGAGTCCAATCTATGTAGTGAAACCCTGTAGACCTTGTACTAAATAAATAAAAAAGAAACTATTTTTCTTAGTAGTGTAATATCAAGATTAAGTACGAATAATATATAGGTGCAATATTAAAGACTATTAACAGACTAAGAAAAATAAACAATATGAACTTTCAAGGTAAATCAGACATGATAGAGTTACTGAAAAATATAAATTTAGCTAAATGATGAAAGAATATTACCAAAGGGAAATTGTCTTTTAAATTACTGTTAATGAAATATTTTAAAATATTATATAGACAGATTTAATAAATCCAATGCGCTGATCCCCTTTCTTGTAATAGAGAATATTTTATCATAATCCTATTAAATTAGTGAAGTTTGTGGAATTTTAAAATACACCCAGAATTCTGGGAGCTCCTTCTTTTTGTTCGTGGGCAACAAACGTTTCTCATTTATGCTTTCTTTGTAGAGGGCGATCCGTACTTCACTGGGAAGCTCCAGGATTACACAGGTGTGGAGAAGGATGAAGTGGTTCTCCAGTGTGAAATCAGCAAAGCAGATGCACCAGTGAAATGGTTTAAGGATGGGAAGGAAATAAAGCCATCGAAAAATGCTGTCATTAAGGCCGATGGCAAGAAGCGCATGCTAATCCTAAAGAAAGCCCTGAAATCGGATATTGGGCAGTACACCTGTGACTGTGGGACAGACCAGACCTCTGGAAAGCTTGACATCGAAGGTAAGGGCATTTCCATGTGTCTCCCTCATGAAGCCATTGGTGTTAGCTCTACCAGGGGCTCATAGTACCTACTGACTCTTTACTTTTCCAGACCGGGAAATTAAACTGGTGCGACCCCTGTACAGCGTGGAGGTGGTGGAGACTGAGACAGCTCGCTTTGAAACCGAAATCTCTGAAGATGATATCCACGCCAACTGGAAACTCAAGGGGGAGGCATTACTCCAGACACCTGTAAGGCTATTTCTGAACTTGTCAACACCAAGAGTTACTATATGAAATAGAAAAGGACAGGCGAAAAGTCAGAGTACATGTAGAGCATCTAATATATGGTGTCAGGTTCTCTGTCAGATTTAAATCCAGAGAGAGCTGTTAGGATCTGTCTGCATTATTTCTCATCCAACACAGCATAAATTACATGTATTCTGTGGTGTTGATTGTTGGCTTAGGATTACACAGCTAAATAAATGCTGCTTCTTGCATGCTTTATATCATTCATATATACAAAATCTTACTATTTGTGGTATTCCTTTAATTAAGATAGCTTATGCTTAGGAAAAGATCTCAAATGAAACTATTTTCTATGAATTTTTTTTTCTCTCTTTTTGTACAGGAGTGCGAAATTAAAGAAGAAGGCAAAATACACTTCCTTATTTTGCACAACTGCCGCCTGGATCAGACTGGCGGAGTGGAGTTCCAAGCTGCCAATGTTAAATCTAGTGCTCACCTCAGAGTTAAGCGTGAGTGTTGTTTATTTTTGCTGAAAATCAAATATACACTATTGTGGAAAGTGATTACAAGTAAAATTCCTTGAAATTTTTAAATTACTCAACACAGTTAAAATATGAAAAGTGGCTTTTGTATACTTTCTTCTTTGATATTCTAATATAAAAATGATTCCCATTTCATAGTTCTGAAAATTTTATTGGTCTGGCCACCTGAACAAAAGAAAGTGTATCAAGCTATAATTTATTACTTCTGTAGTCATTTCATTTGAAGTAGATGAACATACAGTAAAAGTCTGAGAACCTTAAAATGCCATGTACTCCCCACTGGCTGTAACCCAGTTGGAACCCTGGGTGGAAGAGACTTTGCTGTATGGGCATTTCAGACCCAAGAAAGGAGGAGGCAGGGCGCAACAGGCTAACATTTTTGGAAGGTGCGAAGTAGCTGATGGATGTAGACAGGCTATCTGCCTGGGGCCTCTGTTTCTACCCAATCAGAGCCTTAGTTATTTTGGAAGTCACATACCTTATGTAGCAAGAGGAACTTGATGCCCAGAAGAGAGACAGATGCAGTGCAGATTTCTTGCTGACCTTGTACCTCCCAAAGAAGGGACCCTACAAATACCCGCTCACCAGCCACCAGCCTTCCCCTTCACAGCACCACCACAGGGCCACATTCAGTTGGAAATTTTAACTGGCCAGTCTTTGGGACTCTTTGATTCACGAAGAAAGCAGCCATGGAAGTTGAGAACTAAGTCTATTCTTTCGGAATTACAAAATGAGTAAGGTGAAGCCTTTTCTTTCCTCCCGAAAAGCACGAGTAATTGGTCTTCTGAGGCCTCTAAAGGATGTCACAGTGACTGCAGGGGAAACAGCCACCTTTGACTGTGAGCTCTCTTACGAGGACATCCCGGTGGAATGGTATCTCAAAGGGCAGAAGCTGGAGCCCAGCGACAAGGTAAAAACCAAGGGCATGGCTGCCTTATCTTCCTTCCTTTCACTCCCATCAGATTCTTTACTTGCTCCTTCCTTTTCTTTGCCCTTTCTGATGTCTCCTTCTCCACCTTTCCTTATCTCCCTCCCATGGCTTGATTTCTGCTGAAATTGTAAGGCAGATTTGTCGATCTAGGGAATGTGGGATTGACTTCATGACATTTTTACTGACTTGGAAATAAAAATGAAAAGTGTTTAAGTTTTAGCTTTACTGTAGAAAAGGCCAGGGTTGCTTAGCGATCAGTGCTAGCTTATTCAACCAGAAGACAGGAAGGGTCAAAGAAGGCTGCCTAGCTGGGTGCCGAATAACAACAGTGCACATGGAGTTTTGAGACTAATTATCTGCGTGCTACCTAGTGTTCTGCAGAGAAGGGGATTAGAAGAGGAGGCGGGCTGGGACTCCACTCCAGGCAGTTGTTCAAGTAGTTGAGATAACTTCTGGATAGATTTGCTCTTTGGGCACTTCTCTACACTATTTTTAACCCTCAAGTGCTTTGGGCTATGCATATACTGGAATGCAAAGGGATTATTTAAAGTGCAACTGGTGCTACTGACAAGAAAAAAGGGTGCTGCTATTACACACATGCGTTCTAAGAAGTATTGGTGCATAACTGGGCTAGAATTGAATCCATAAGCAAAAACTAAGATTTGTTTAGGACCCAAACATGTATTTGGTCCTATGTATTTTGTACTTCTCCCAAACTCAGCCATTGTGCATTTCCAAAGAATTCATCATTAATTTTGAGTTGTTGAAATATATAGAAAACAGCATTGTTAGGGAAAAAAAGCACAAGGTAGTACTTCGTTCTGTGACATTGTCCTCCAATATTTCAGAAACAATATTGAGTGTACGTCAAGGCCTCATCAGAAATCAAACTTTAAAATCTTAAAGAAATACAATTGAAAGAGGATTCAGTCTAATAAAGAGCCTCGAAATTGACTGAAGTATTGGAAGACAATGCCTTGAAACAAATGCTCAAAGAAAACATTAAAACTAGTATTCTGCCAAAGGAACCCAGGACAAAGCCAGCACATCATCTGGTAGATCAGTTCTGCCTGTCATGTGGACAATCATGAGCAGTTGGTCTCCTTTCTTGGGAGCTAGGACAGGCAGCCGCACATTCCATTCAGAGCTTGAGAATCTGTTGCATAGGACCGAACCTTCCTTACAACACACTGTTCCAAATCCCGAACAGAGCAAAAGCACCCTCTCTACCTTCTAGATTGTTGCTTTTAAATATGCATTTCTCCTATTAAGTATGCTTAATTAATTTTATGTCTAAAGGCAGAGAATTGGGTTTTTCATGATCCTACTTAAGGATAGATCACATTGTCATGTTACTGCAGAGCCTGTGGTCAAATTACAAGTTTTTTAATTAAACTAACAGATCAGTCTTAAAAAGAAAAATGATCAGTCTTAGTTGTAATATAAAAACTGTTTTATTCTTAGTGCCACTAAATTTTTTTCTAGGATTAGAAAGGATCAGTTTACTAACATTCTAGAGGGCTCCTTTGTGTCTCCCTGGGCATAGGAATTTTAATCCTTTATTCTAGCTGCTTAAAATATCTCCTTCCATGAACTTGCTCTTACATTGCTTACATGGCTCTTTGCAAAAGAATTTCAATATAAACTAAACAGCAATAAACTGATTTTATAACATTTCACAGGTTTTGTTTAAATGAAGTCTATTCAACAATAGGCTCTTCTTAATTTAATTAGGATCTTTGATCTTCCCTTTTTTGCAAAGTTTTTATCTTATAAAATTTAAGTGACTAAACAAACAAAAACAGGTTATAGAACAAGCAAAAAATAGGAAAAAGGAAGTGGGAAGAAAACATCTTTTTTAATGTGGTACATTTTGCCTTTTTGAAAAATCAATTCAAGAAAGGACTGCTAGATCCCAAATGGTCTTTGATAATTTTTTGTTTAAACAATACTTTGATCAGTCTTAATGATCAAAGTATTGTTTATTAACATGCTCCCATTATTAGTAAATACTTCTCAAAGTAACCGGTAATAATATCCTTGCATAATCTTTGACATCTATTTTATTGGTTTATTTTTATACGATACCTGCTATCTTCTTTCTCTTTTGATATCTGTACATACCATGCATTCATCAAGAACCGCTATGTTCTGAACAATTATACTCTGACAGAGAATATTATAAAGTAGCCTCAGAGAAATTCAGATGAGAAAGTAATGTAATAATAAATATGACACATCTGTGTATGGATGAGAAACTGAGATGCCTTTTTAAACGGCCATAAGTTGATAGTTTAAAATTCATATTGAAATATGATTTAAAAACAATTTTCCCATTCAAGAGCCATATTATTAAATAAATAGTAGCTGTGTTCTTAGGATATAATTAATTATCCTCTCCTACCTATTTATTATGGTTCTTTGTTGTTTTTGTTTTTGGCAGAATGAGGGATTGAACTCAGGCCCTTGTGCTTGCCAGGGAAGGGCTTATTCCACTGAGCCATCTCCCGGGCCCTATTTATTATGTTTTATCTCAGTTATTAAGATAATTATATAAATAACTGTATCCTGCTCTTAATTAGGAAAGCACCTTTCAGTGAAACATGATTCCTTTATGTCAGCATAATAAATACTTTCACTGACAAAAAAATGTATGCATAATTCTCACCTCTAAATGAACTCGGATGGAGTAAGTGCAGAAGACACTTACACTTACAAAAGTCTCCAGAGCAGGGCATAATTTTTAGGAATCTCAGGCAGCCCAAGACCCACCCTGTCTTCTCCTCTTCACCCCTGGGTGACTCATCTCTGATACCATTGCTACTCGGGTGCTCAACAGTAGTGCTCAGGCTCAGGCAAAGGGAACGTGAGGCAGCATCTTCATCTGAAATTTTGAACAAAATTAAGAATTACACACATTATTTTGATCGTATTTATTGGACTACAAAATAAACATAATTGCTAAAAGAAACAGAATCAGAATATCAGCTCTTCGCTGCACAGTAAATACCTTGTGATCAGAATACAAGATTTACTTTCAGAAAAAAATAAAAACTACTTTTAGGTTATCATATCTAATTATTTTTCTTCTTACATATATATATATATATATATCCACCAACAGAACGGAGGCACATGCACATATGTAAATATGCATACAAATACATCTGTGATCTTTTAAAAGATCACAAATACAAACAGCAATTACCCTAATAAAGTTCAACATAAAAGGTCACCTAGTAAATTATATAAAGTTGACTCTGAAAATCTAAAATATTCTTAAAGGATTAGAAACTACTGGCTTAAGTCAATTTAAGTACAAGTATACTGTCTGATTATAAAACAATTGAGGAGCGCTGTTTTAAAACTATCTACATGACTTCAATGAGCTCAGATGCTGTATTGCTGTCTCATGTATTCTTACACTTCACTTTTCTATAAAAAAAATAAACTAGGTGGTCACACGCTCAGAAGGAAGAGTCCATACGCTTACATTGAGGGATACAAAGTTAGAAGATGCTGGCGAAGTCCAACTCACAGCAAAGGATTTCAAAACTCAAGCCAATCTCTTTGTGAAAGGTAAATATGCAAGACTTGGTTAGAAATGCATAGAATGCAGAGGTGTAAATACTGCCAACTCTCAATATCTTTATACAATGAGTACCATGCATTATTAAAGTCAACCAAATACGCAGAAATCTAATATTACCTTTTGGTCTGATCAAATATTTCACAGACTGTGTTTAAAAACTCAAAATTATCTAGCATAGGTTTTATTTCCTTGTTCTGTTCTTCTTATTTTTATTGCATATTTTAGTAGTTCAAAACTCAGTGAGGGGAAGAATTATCAAATTGGCTACCCATCACTTAATTAATCAAGAGTTGGCTGTTATTTTCTAAAGCTTTCATTCTTTTCAAAGTGATTTTCCTTCATAAATAATGATAAAATATTATTATTTTATCATATTATCATGTGTGAAATCACTTCTTAAAAATGAGCAAACTCAGAACAGAAAAAAAAATCCTGGAAATGCAACAGGAAAGTTGAGAAGGTACTGAAACTCTTGGAGAAAGAAAGGAGAAAGGCTAATGAGTGTGATTCTTTCAGAACCCCCAGTTGAATTCACTAAGCCTCTTGAGGACCAGATGGTCGAAGAGGAAGCCACTGCAGTACTGGAATGTGAAGTGTCCAGAGAAAATGCTAAGGTGAAATGGTTCAAAAATGGGACAGAAATCCTCAAAAGCAAGAAGTATGAAATTGTCGCTGATGGCAGGGTCAGAAAACTTATTATACACAACTGTACCCCAGAGGATATCAAAACATACACTTGTGATGCTAAGGATTTTAAGACTTCCTGTAACCTGAATGTCGTGCGTAAGTATTCTTACATAAGACTTTTCATGTACAACTCTTTGTAACTACAAAAAAAAAAAAAAAAAACAAGGCAAAACTTGTTGCATGCTCTTCTTGGCCTAACCACATTTCTTGGCAACTTACAGTATGGATACTGATCTGATGCTTTAAATATATTTTTTCTAAAAATATCTTCATGCTGCATCTAGTCTAATAAAGACATCAAGCAGTTTTTACTATGCCTCTCTTCTCTAAGTGCTGAGAAAAGCCTACTAGCCTATCATAGGAACATTCTGTTGTTGAGGTCATAGTGAATAAAGAATAAATGCAGAGTCCTGATTTTCAAAGAGAAAGTGAAAGTGATTTCCATCAGGAAGGAGAATTGTTTTAAGCCTAGGAAAAGCCAGAAAATGAGCATGCAGTTTCAGTGTGAACAGAAACATACTATGAACTGCTGTGATAGCAGGAAGCTATTCACCTGAATCAACCCAAAGAATAATGAGTGAATGAGAAGATGGAGCGAGGCCTGGGTTCTTGGGGCCTACATTCTCTGAAGGAAGAACTCCAATGGCTTTTAGCATTACATCTTCCCTGAAGGAAAAAGAAAAAGTCTCTTTCAAAACACTACAGACTAGTTCATTGTTTCATCCATTCCTTTGTTCAGTGATTCCATTTTTCAGTGCATATTTTTCGTGCAGTATTTGTTTAGTTTAGTCCTTTCCTTTCTGTCAACAGCTACAGTGGCTTCCATTGTGCTTCATCTTGTACTGTGCTATTCTTTCCATTTGGTGGTTGCTCAGCTTTAGCTTAAGTCAGAGTAGCTTCTTGGGTCTCCTTCTTCCCTTTGTCACCTACCTCTGCTCCAAGAAGGCCAGACTGCAAGGGTGTATCTTCAAGCCTATCAGCCAATGTTCATTGCTGATCAATAAGGGCCATCTCGGAAAGGACTCCCAGGGAGCTCCGAAGGAAAGAAGGAGGGAAGAGCAAGCGGGAAGCTCCTTAATCATACCCAGTGGGCTGAATGAATTCTGAAGAGAACTGAAACCAGAGATATAAAATCCCAAGTCACCTTTCCATGTGTAACTCATTATCATACTAATAGCTGCATTGGACGTGACATCTTTGAAGCTGAATTTTAAAAAAAAAGCTGGATGTTTGTGATTTCCCCTGCACTTGTGCCTCTTAATCACACATAAGTGAGACAGTGCTTTAAGCTGTACTTGCATTTGGTTCTACTAATTTCTCAAAGATTAAGGCTGGTTGCCTTAAGTAAGATCCTGTTCCTTTTCTGCTGGTGTCTATTTTGATAAATAATACCTTTCAACTCTGGCAATATCAATAAAGATTTCCTTTCAGGTATCCCTCAAAAGAACCAAGATGGGCATATAGTGTGCCAAAAATTTTATTAAAACTGCTGAGATTATATAGAAAGTGAAACATTATTTCTGACTGGTAGCTCCAAGTGATTTCAAGTCACTTAAAACTGTTGGGAAGTCTCCACTTAAGACTCCCTTTTTCTTAATGTGTATCACAGTAATGTCAGAATACCTTTCTAAAAAACCTTTTTTAATTCTGATGATGTTTTCTTACAGCTCCTCATGTGGAATTCCTAAGACCACTCACTGATCTTCAAGTTAAAGAAAAAGAAATGGCTCGGTTTGAGTGTGAAATTTCTCGAGAAAATGCTAAGGTCTGTGTTCACACACTTGTTACCATGTATTGTGAAATGGCTTTGTATTCACTTATAGTCCAGCCAAAATGGGAGGAAAATTGAAGGAAAGAAGGAAGGAGGGAAGAAAGGGAGGAGGAAAGAAAGGAAGGAAGGAAGGAAGGAAGGAAGGAAGGGAGGGAGGGAGGGAGGGAGGGAGGGAGGGAGGGGAGGAGGGAAGGAGGAAGGGGAGGAAAGAAGGAAGGAAGGAAGAAGAGAGGAAGGGAGGGAAGGAAAGAAGGAAGGAAGGAGGGAAGGAGGAAGGGAGGGAAGGAAGAAGGGAGGGAGGGAGGAAAGGAAGGAGAGAGGGAGGGAGGGAAGGAAGAAAGGAAGGAAGGAAAAGATTACTCAATCCTTTCTCTGATCACTTTTCTTTTAGATTAAAGATTATTCTAATATGAAATATATACTTAGTTCTGTTTAAGTATTATTTATTTGCTATCACCGAAAAACATGGGGTTCATATAATCTAGGGATTTACATATAAAATTGAATATGCTGAGACACTGTTTTTTAAGCCAAAAACAATCAAAACGTTTGCATTTTTGTGTCTGAAGTCAGCACTTCTGATTGCCATGGCACTACTGTGGCCAGGTTTCACTGCGAGCCTCAGCTTGCACACTGAAGGAGTTGGTCTGCATGCTATCTAAGGCCCTCTTTGGCTCTAAACTTTTATGATCCCATTTTTAAAATAGCATCACAGCAGCTCACTTTACAGTAACTGATAGCACCACTGCTTTTTGAATTTACACATATTTGCATTTGGCACCTCGGTCTTTCTATTACAAGGCGCTATTGGTTGCATTAAGAAAAACTCAGAATCATAATTCCTCTTAAGTAACCTCACATGAAAGAATAATGGGAAAACTGATCGAGAAATCTATTGTCCCACATACAGGTGCAGTGGTTCAAAGATGGTGCGGAAATCAAAAAAGGTAAAAAATATGACATCATATCAAAGGGAGCAGTGCGCATTCTTGTCATCAACAAGTGCCTGCTGGCTGATGAAGCAGACTACTCCTGTGAAGTGAGGACTGCAAGAACCTCGGGCATGCTGACAGTCCTAGGTGAGTGAGAGGTCCTCCTTGCCGAAATGTGAGCGGTAAAAAAAAAAAAAAAAAAAAAAAAAAAGTTGCCACTTCCATGCAACTTCTTTTTTGTTCTCCTCGTAGAAGAAGAAGCTGTCTTTACCAAAAATCTTGCCAACATTGAAGTTAGTGAGACAGACACTATCAAACTGGTTTGTGAAGTTTCTAAACCTGGAGCAGAAGTGATTTGGTACAAAGGAGATGATGAGATCATTGAAACGGGGAGGTTTGAAATACTTGCAGATGGAAGAAAGAGGATACTGGTCATTCAGAATGCTCAGCTTGAGGATGCTGGCAGCTACAACTGCCGACTCCCAAGCTCTCGAACCGATGGCAAAGTTAAAGTACACGGTATGATAATGGCAGTGAATAGCGCTTTATTTTTAACAATTCATACTGGTTACATTTTAGGTTTAAAGGCACAAGTTTTTCAGTACCGTGCAACTTTGTCTTTCTAGAACTTGCTGCTGAATTCATCTCCAAGCCTCAAAACCTTGAAATTCTTGAAGGAGAAAAGGCTGAGTTTGTCTGCACTATATCAAAGGAAAGCTTCGAAGTCCAGTGGAAGAGAGATGATAAGACACTGGAAGCTGGAGACAAATATGATGTTATTGCTGATGGCAAAAAGAGGGTCCTTGTGGTAAAAGATGCCACATTACAAGATATGGGCACTTACGTCGTCATGGTTGGAGCTGCCAGAGCAGCTGCTCACCTGACAGTGATTGGTAAGTCTGTTCTTGCCTTTTATGTTTGTTTATGCCTAGCTACATTCCTTGGTCCTTCTTCATACCATAAAGTCTTATTTGTTGTTTTCAGAAAAACTCAGGATCATAGTTCCTCTTAAAGACACCCGTGTGAAGGAGCAACAAGAGGTTGTCTTCAACTGTGAAGTCAATACTGAAGGTGCTAAAGCCAAGTGGTTCAGAAATGAAGAAGCCATATTTGACAGTGCAAAATACATTATTCTCCAAAAAGATCTGGTGTACACCCTCAGAATTAGAGATGCACGATTAGATGACCAAGCCAACTACAGTGTGTCTCTGACCAACCACAGAGGTGAAAATGTGAAAAGCGCAGCCAACCTAATTGTAGAAGGTGAGTAACTCATAGGGTCATAGGAAATTTTCCCATTAGTTTCCATGAGCACAGGGTCAACATTGTTCTCATTCTTTACAACAGAGGAAGATCTTAGGATCATTGAACCTCTTAAGGATATTGAAACAATGGAGAAGAAATCTGTCACATTCTGGTGCAAGGTGAATCGTCTCAATGTGACACTGAAATGGACCAAAAATGGAGAAGAAGTGCCTTTGAACAACCGCATATCATACCGAATTGATAAGTACAAGCACTCTCTAACCATTAAAGACTGTGGCTTCCCAGATGAAGGTGAATACATTGTCACTGCTGGACAAGATAAATCTGTGGCTGAGCTTCTTATAATAGAAGCCCCAACAGAATTTGTGGAACACTTGGAAGACCAGACAGTCACCGAGTTCGATGATGCTGTCTTCTCCTGCCAGCTCTCCAGAGAAAAAGCAAATGTAAAATGGTACAGAAATGGGAGAGAAATCAAGGAAGGCAAAAAGTATGCAACAAATTTCTTATTCTCTACTTCTTAGCTATGCATCCATTAATAACCTAATGGTCACTATATTTGCCAACCCATAATTCAATCTCTCCTTAGATACAAATTTGAAAAAGACGGAAGTGTACACAGACTCATCATAAAAGACTGCAGGCTGGATGACGAGTGTGAATATGCTTGTGGGGTAGAAGACAGAAAGTCTCGAGCGAGACTCTTTGTGGAAGGTACAGATTAAGCAGAAGCATAACCTTTATATTAGCATCGAATTTTTTAAAAACTATTAATCAAAATACAAACCTATTTCTATTTAACATTTGTTTTCCAGAAATCCCTGTGGAGATCATCCGGCCTCCTCAAGATATTCTCGAAGCCCCTGGTGCTGATGTTGTCTTTTTAGCTGAGCTCAACAAAGACAAAGTGGAAGTCCAGTGGCTAAAGAATAACATGATTGTTGTCCAGGGTGATAAACATCAGATGATGAGTGAAGGGAAGGTACACAGGCTCCAGATCTGCGACATTAAACCTCGTGACCAGGGCGAATATAGGTTTATTGCCAAAGACAAAGAAGCCAGAGCTAAGCTTGAGCTAGCGTGTAAGTCCTTTTCTTTTATTTTACAGTCTCTTCACCACTTCACAGGTGATATAGAGAAGTGAGACTGGGTGTCCAAACTGCAACCCAAAACTCACCACACAGTGCCAGCACTGTGATTAAACCTGAGCATCTGCTCGAGTGATACTGGGATGACCCGCTGCATGTGCCAGCAAGAAAGGCTCTCCTTGCCCACTGCAGCACGAGTGCCATAGGTTCGCTGCCTCTGATTCAGATGAATGTAACCATACATAACATTGTATGGTTACACAGTACAATAATCCCGTGAGAGTCTCATCTCTGCAAGTCCTGTCCACAGGCTAGTTATTCTAATTCCTCTTACTAGAAGGTAAATGTCCCAAGTGAGAGGAAATTGATGACGTTCATCTTTAATCCCAGAGTCTCGGGCAATTCCTGGCACATGGTTATTCCTGATTCCTTAAGTTAATCTATTACCCTGAGCATCTTCTCAGACCTAAAAATAGTTTGACACTCTTCTTTCCAATCCCGGGAGCCTTTTAGGTCTGTATCATCCTGACCTAAGGCATAGGTTATTGTTATTAAAATGCCAATAGCTTATCACTTGTGCATAAGAAAAATTTAGCTTGAATTGTCTTGAACTAAATACGCAGTGCTTATTCTATCACACCATTCTAAGTCCCTTCTTGTTACTTTTGGTGAAAAATGGTTTTATATCATAATGATTTTATACCATCTTCAACTCTCTAGTCTCCAGAGTCTGATAATTTTGGGGAAATATAATTAAAGAGCTAGGTGTTCTCTGCTATAGAATGACTATGACCTACTTCCAATGCTGTACTACCAAATAGTTGGGGAAAATGCACAGTAAAAATGCTTAAATGCATTCATTTGCTCTTTTCTAGCTGCACCCAAGATCAAGACTGCTGACCAAGACCTTGAGGTGGATGCTGGCCAGCCTCTCACAATGGTGGTACCATACGATGCCTACCCTAAAGCAGAAGCCGAGTGGTTTAAAGAAAATGAACCTTTATCTTCAAAAACTGTGGACACGACAGCTGAACAAACTTCTTTCAGAATTGCAGAAGCCAAGAAAGGAGACAGGGGAAGGTATAAAATTGTGCTTCAGAATAAACATGGAAAGGCAGAAGCATTTATCAATTTGCAAGTTATTGGTAAGTTTGTGAATCACTCTGCCTTGAATGGCTCAGCACAAGTCAAAAGGATAAGAAGATATTAAGATTATTTCATATTCGAATTTCAGATGTACCTGGCCCGGTGCGTAACTTAGAAGTGACAGAAACATTTGATGGTGAAGTAAGCCTTGCTTGGGAAGAGCCACTAACTGATGGTGGAAGCAAAATCATCGGTTATGTCATTGAAAGACGTGACATCAAGAGGAAGACCTGGGTTCTCGCCACGGACCATGCAGATAGCTGTGAGTTCACTGTCACTGGCCTACAGAAAGGAGGAGTTGAATACCTATTCCGAGTGAGTGCAAGAAACAGAGTTGGCACTGGAGAACCAGTAGAAACTGACAATCCAGTAGAGGCCAGGAGTAAATATGGTAAGAACCTTTAAGTAGATTGTGAGCTAGTTTACCACTGCTTTCAGGTGCCCTGTCACCCAAGTTCATGTTTGCTTCTTTTCTCATGAAAACCAGATGTTCCAGGCCCTCCTTTGAATGTAACCATCACTGATGTGAATAGATTTGGTGTCTCGCTGACATGGGAACCACCAGAGTACGACGGAGGTGCAGAGATCACAAACTACATCATTGAATTAAGAGACAAGACTTCTATCAGGTGGGACACTGCCATGACTGTAAGAGCTGAAGACCTGTCTGCAACTGTCACTGATGTGGTAGAGGGACAGGAGTACAGTTTCCGCGTCAGAGCCCAAAACCGAATTGGAATTGGAAAGCCAAGTGCAGCTACACCTTTTGTCAAAGTTGCGGATCCAATTGGTAAGCCCATCAAAAAAAAAAAAAAAAAAAAAAAAAAAAAAAAAAAAAAAAAAAAAAAAAAAAAGAAAGAAAGAAAGAAATATTGTATGAAATCAAGAAATTAGACCTATCAGTTGAAATCATTCAAATTAAAGTTAATAAAAGGTAGAACACCAGAACACTTGAACAAAGATTTAAAATCTCAGATTTGCCTACTTTTATTCAGTGAGGTTTAGTAAGCCTGTTATTTTAATGAGAGTGATAGAATTGGTAACGTCATGTCTTAATACATCATCACAAAGTTAAGTGGTATGTTCCAATTCTTTCTTCCATTCCAGAGAGACCAAGCCCTCCTGTGAACCTGAGTTCCTCAGATCAGACTCAGTCATCTGTTCAACTCACATGGGAACCTCCTCTGAAAGATGGAGGAAGTCCAATACTGGGCTATATAATAGAGCGGTGTGAAGAAGGAAAAGATAATTGGATTCGTTGTAATAAGAAACCTGTCCCTGAACTGACTTACAAGGTAAACAATTTGCATCTCAAAAAGTATTCAATATATGATCATGGAATTCAGTGAATATGTTTCTAACAAATACTTATAATTTTAGGTCACTGGATTGAAAAAAGGAAATAACTATTTATATAGAGTATCTGCAGAAAATGCTGCTGGTGTCTCAGATCCATCTGAAATTCTTGGTCCTCTAACTGCGGATGATGCATCTGGTAAATAGATACTTTATTTTTATGTTTGGAGCTAGAGCTTTGCTACATTGGGGTATCAGTGATTGAAGTATGGTACTAGGAACTCATTTTCTTTCTTTCTTTTTTAATAGTTGAACCAACAATGGATTTAAGTGCTTTTAAAGATGGTCTGGAAGTTATAGTTCCAAATCCAATCAAGATCCTGGTTCCAAGTACAGGCTATCCAAGGCCAACTGCAACCTGGTCTTTTGGAGAGAATGTTCTAGAAGCAGGAGACCGCATCACCATGAAGACCTTATCAGCCTATGCTGAACTTGTCATTTCTCCAAGTGAACGTCCGGACAAGGGCATTTATACACTGACATTAGAAAATCGTGCAAAATCAATTTCTGGGGAAATCAATGTCAATGTAATTGGTGAGGAATCAAATTCTTCTTACCTAATGTGATTTAGCAGTATGAGCAAATATTGGCTTACATCATCAATGACAATTTTACTGATTTCTTTTTGATTTTAGCTCGCCCAAGTGCACCCAAAGAATTGAAATTTAGTGACATAACCAAAGACTCAGTACATCTGATGTGGGAACCACCCGATGATGATGGAGGAAGTCCACTAACTGGCTACGTTGTTGAAAAGCGAGAAGTCAACCGGAAAATGTGGACTAAAGTGAGTTTTGAGCAGTGATACATCAACTCCAGAAAAACATGGAGGAAATCCCAGAAGGTTGGGTTGCCACACAAAATTACATGTGCTATATCTTTTTGCCTTTACCTACTAGAAAAGGACCAAACACTGTTTTTAAAAGCACACTGATAGACCAGGGAGATACCTCAGTAGAATAAGTGCTTGTCTGGCAAACGCAGGGTCTGAGTTCAATGCCCATTACCATAAAAAAATAAATAAATAACAATAAAAATACACTGATGTTTCCTGAGATGGTTCAACCCAGGCTTAGTATAATTAGCTCATTTTGTAAGCCTTATGAGTTTTTGGCTAGGGGTATTTTTAAAAAGTCATTTAATAATACCCATTAACCTTTAAGCCGTTCTAAGGAAAACATTTATTATCATGGCCATTCCATTTTTTTTTCATTCTACTGGATTGCCTTAATTGGCTTAGTCTGACATTTTTCTTTTCCTATATTAATAAACCAGTTACTATTCTTTACTCTGTTTTTTAATTTTTTAAATTTATTTATTTATTTATTTGGTATAGAATCTCATTACACAGCTCAGACTCATAGTGATTCTCCTGTCTCAGTCCCCCCCAGCACCGTGATTCTAGGTGTGCACCACCACACCCAGTTTTGGTGGCTGGTAAGGTATGCCTGGGGTTCTAGGGCCAGCACAGCATGCAGTACTAAAGGTCAAAACTGGGTCCTTGTGCTTACCAGGCAGGCACTTAGTCCACCAGCTATCTCCCCAGTCCTCTTTACCCTGTTTTTAAATCAAAAGAATCCATACTTTATTATAATGTATTCAGACTATGAAACAGTTTTTCCTTGTATCAAAAGTCTGATGTTTTATATACCCCATCTGCAATTTTTTCCTGATGCAAAATTATTATAAAATTAATCAATAATCAAAATAATTTACATTTGTGCTGCCATTCATAAGAAAAGTCTTTTGATCTAGGGAAATTTGTAGTAATCACATAATTAATTGTATTTCTTTGTCCTAGGTTATGGACTTGGGGACTGATCTAGAATTCACAGTTCCTGATCTTGTTCAAGGAAAAGAATATTTATTTAAAGTCTGTGCTCGTAACAAGTGTGGCCCTGGAGAACCTGCATATATTGATGAACCTGTAAATATGTCAGCTCCTGCAAGTAAGTACCTCTGTGAGACTTTCTCACCTAGTCTCATGTTTCCTGTTTTTTAATTTTTGACCTGGGGTTGACATTATGGGGAAAGGGAGGAGTTGGCAATATGGAGATAACCTCAGAGGTATCTTGTAAGACTGACTTTCTCTTTAAAATGTTTCAGCTGTACCTGACCCACCTGAGAATCTTAAATGGAGAGATCGGACAGCCAAAAGCATCTTCCTGACATGGGACCCACCTAAAAATGATGGTGGTTCACGCATCAAAGGATATTTAGTAGAGAAATGTCCACGTGGTTCTGACAGATGGGTTGCCTGTGGAGAACCTGTTGCAGAAACAAAGTAGGTTTTTAAATTGTTGATTGCAAGAGTATTGTTCATCCCTCCTCATTAGCATGAGTTTCCCTGCGGAAAGGCAAACTGAAACTATCTTTCACTAAAAATTCTCTTAATGTACCTGTGTCATTTTAAAAGCTTTGATTACACTATTGAAGCAATCTAGATTTCATTTAAAAGCCAGTATTATGCAATAGTATGAAGTTTGGAAAATTTTGACAACTATACAGTGAAACGGGTTATCTACATAATAGTAAAATGCTCAATTTTTTTTTTCTGACAGAATGGAAGTAACAGGCCTTGACGAGGGCCAGTGGTATGCCTACCGTGTGAAGGCATTGAATAGGATGGGTGCTAGCAAGCCATGTAGACCCACAGAAGAAATCCAGGCTGTGGACACACAGGGTATTTACTTGTTATTACTATCACATCCATAGGCCTCAGAGTTTCATTCTGTTTCAAGCTGCTAACAATATACATAATATTTTTCAATTCAGAGGCCCCAGAGATTTTCCTTGATGTGAAGCTCCTTGCTGGTCTGACTGTAAAAGCCGGAACAAAGATTGAACTTCCTGCTACTGTGACTGGAAAACCTGAACCAAAAATAACTTGGACAAAGGCTGATCTGATCCTGAGGCAAGATAATAGAATCACTATTGAAAACATTCCTAAGAAATCCACAGTGACGATCATGGATAGTAAGAGAAGTGACACAGGCACCTACATCATCGAGGCTGTGAATGTCTGTGGCCGGGCCACTGCCGTGGTGGAAGTCAATGTCCTAGGTAAGAGAAGCTCTAGTTTTAAAAAGACATCAAACGCATTTCAGCTGTCTTGAATATATCATGGTTAAATAATTTTTTCTGCATCATGCTATCCACAGATAAACCTGGGCCCCCAGCTGCTTTTGATATCACAGACATAACCAGTGAGTCCTGTCTTCTGACATGGAACCCACCACGAGATGATGGTGGGTCCAAGGTCACAAACTATGTCGTGGAGAGGAGAGCTACTGACAGTGAAGTGTGGCATAAACTCTCATCAACGGTCAAGGATACAAACTTCAAGGCAACCAAATTAACACCCAATAAAGAGTACATCTTCCGAGTTGCTGCAGAAAACATGTACGGGGTTGGTGAGCCAGTTCAGGCTACTCCAATAGTAGCGAAATATCCATTTGGTAAGTTTTTGATCCAGCTGACTGAAAAAAATAAAACACGTTTGTGTCCAACTTGCATTTACACACCATATTTATGTATAGGACAGGAATACTGATAACCATTATCCTTTCTGTAGATCCACCTGGACCCCCAACTCGCCTAGAACCTTCTGACATCACTAGAGATGCAGTGACTCTCACATGGTGTGAGCCGGATGATGACGGGGGCAGCCCCATCACTGGATACTGGGTTGAAAGATTAGATCCGGATACAGATAAATGGGTTAGATGCAATAAGATGCCCGTAAAGG
Source organism: Ctenomys sociabilis (assembly GCA_004027165.1). Classification (NCBI taxonomy): domain Eukaryota; kingdom Metazoa; phylum Chordata; class Mammalia; order Rodentia; family Ctenomyidae; genus Ctenomys; species Ctenomys sociabilis. The sequence continues at coordinate 110,918 of PVKA01000004.1, read as the reverse complement.
ACACAACATACAGGTATATGTCCAGGACCTCTGCCCAGTGTTAAAATAACATTATATTAAAATTTTTACTCTTTGGGCTGGGGAGATGGCTCAGTGGAATAAGAGCTTCCCTGACAAGTGCAAGGGCCTGAGTTCATTCCTTCATTCTGAAAAAAAAAAAAAAAAGATAAAATTTTTACTCTTTAGTATTTCTTTAAATCATAGAGATTATATGTTACTAATAATTTTTTATTCATTTTTACTTTTATTTTCCATTTTTATGTAATTTTTGAAATGATATAAATTCCATTCTAGGACACATTTCTTAATTTACTGCTCACTTTCTGGAAGGTTCAAAGTGTTTTATCCTCCAGTATATTCATGACAATCACTACCATAATTAGATTACATTTGGCCAAATTCAAAGTATGTGACATTTGAAAGGTAATTTTAAAATTTACATTAAAAACTTGGTACAAAATTTCCAAATTAGTTTTTTTCACAGTTTAAGTCAATTAGCACTTCTGTGTACAGACATGGTTATTTTGTTATCATCATGTTACACAAGTTCTTTGCTCCTATTTCAGAGTGAAAGGTCTCACCAATAAGAAAAAATACAGATTCCGTGTATTGGCGGAAAATCTAGCTGGACCCGGAAAGCCAAGTAGATCAACAGAACCAATCCTAATAAAGGATCCCATAGGTATCATTTATATAATTTTCTGTGATTATTTTCCAGCTTGCATTAGCTTATTTTTGGCAAACTAAATCACAGTTTCATTGGCTCACAGATCCTCCCTGGCCTCCTGGAAAACCAACTGTAAAAGATGTAGGCAAAACATCACTAACATTGACTTGGACAAAGCCAGAACATGACGGAGGGGCAAAAATTGAGTCTTATATCATTGAAATGCTAAAGACTGGGACAGAAGACTGGGTCAGAGTGGCTGAGGGGGTTCCAACTACTCAGCATGTGCTCCCAGGGCTCATGGAAGGGCAAGAGTACTCATTCCGGGTGAGAGCTGTCAACAAGGCCGGAGAAAGTGAACCCAGCGAGCCCAGCGATCCTGTGCTTTGCCGAGAGAAGCTATGTAAGTCTAGCATTCTTGATGTCTGGAACACATAAATTCTTCAAACATTTATCTGAAAACTGTAATATGAAAAACACGTTACTATCATTCCTTTCTTGCTATTTTATTTTCTACTGACTACTACAATAAGCAGTAAACACTGAACTTTGGACAATAAAATAACAAAGTCACTTTTCTTTCTTATTCAGATCCTCCATCACCACCTCGTTGGCTTGAAGTTATTAATATCACAAAAAATACCGCAGACCTGAAATGGACAGTTCCTGAGAAAGATGGAGGGTCTCCCATCACCAACTACATCGTAGAAAAGAGAGACGTGCGGCGGAAAGGCTGGCAGACAGTGGACACCACCGTCAAGGACACCAAGTGCACAGTCACTCCGCTGACAGAGGGCTCTTTATATGTATTCCGAGTTGCTGCAGAAAATGCCATAGGACAAAGTGACTACACTGAAATTGAGGATTCTGTCCTGGCCAAAGACACCTTTAGTATGTCTCTATTTTAACCCTTGTGACTTTTGTAATCAATTATGATTTTCCCCTCTGGTATTGCTAATCATGGATTATTTTCCTTTCAGCCACTCCTGGACCACCCTATGCCTTGACCGTAGTTGATGTGACAAAACGACATGTTGACCTGAAGTGGGAGCCCCCTAAAAATGATGGTGGAAGACCAATACAGAGGTAGAACTTGAATCATTTCATTAAAAAGTAACATACGCTCAGCTACAAATCCTTAATTTTTTTTCCACTAATGCTAATGGAATGACATTATTATTTAAATAGATACATCATTGAGAAGAAAGAAAAGTTAGGTACTCGATGGGTAAAAGCTGGAAAGACCTCAGGACCTGACTGTAACTTCAGAGTAACAGATGTCATTGAAGGAACAGAGGTCCAATTTCAGGTTCGGGCAGAAAACGAAGCTGGAGTTGGGCACCCAAGTGAACCCACAGAAATCCTAACCATTGAAGATCCCACAAGTAAGTCATGCTAATGAGACACTTAAATACGGTCAAAAATTTGGCAATGAGCCTGTAAATGAAAAGGTTTCTCTCTTTTCTCAGGTCCTCCCTCACCTCCCCTCGACCTACATGTGACTGATGCTGGGAGGAAGCACATTGCCATAGCTTGGAAACCTCCAGAGAAAAATGGCGGAAGTCCTATCATAGGATACCACGTTGAAATGTGCCCAGTTGGCACTGAGAAATGGATGCGAGTTAATTCTCGCCCAGTAAAGGACTTGAAATTCAAGGTGGAGGAGGGGATCATTCCTGACAAAGAGTATGTCCTAAGAGTGAGAGCTGTCAATGCCATTGGTGTCAGCGAACCATCCGAAATCTCTGAAAATGTGGTTGCCAAAGACCCAGACTGTAAGAATTCAGTATCTCATATATTTAACAAAATAGGTTTTCTTTGTGTATTGCATGTTAATATACTGTTTTGCTTCCTTTGGATCTTATCTTATAGGCAAGCCAACAATTGAGATGGAGACTCATGATATCATTGTTATTGAAGGAGAAAAATTAAGCATTCCTGTTCCCTTCAGAGCTGTCCCAGTTCCAACTATTAGCTGGCATAAAGATGGCAAAGAAGTTAAAGCAAGTGACAGATTAACAATGAAGAATGATCACGTCTCTGCGCACCTTGAAGTTCCCAAAAGTGTCCATGCAGATGCTGGTGTTTACACCATCACCCTGGAAAATAAGCTCGGCTCGGCAACTGCCTCAATCAATGTCAAAGTCATAGGTAATCATTCTTTAGTGAAGCACCTGACCTTCACATGTTGGAAAAGATTGTTTACTTTACAACATAGTATAAATGGCTTCATGAACTCACATCTGGAAAACAAACTTCTCTTTATATCCATATAGGAAGTAAAACAATTCTAAAAAATGAAGTTGCTCCTCTGATTAGACTAATTCACCCTTGTTTTAATTATTTGGTTGTGCAACTAATTTAAATAAGAGGTACGGTGTACGCAAAGAAACTTTAAATGACCAATACTTATTTCTTAATTATGTAATTTCAAATTTTTCAATAGAATTCTCATTCCAGGGAGTAATTTTTCTATCATCCACCCCACCCCGATCATGTTTGAAAATTTGTGTAGCCATTTTTTGCTTTATACAAACATACAGAGGCTGATACTGATGCTTAGAATGAAGGTCAAGAATATGAAAGGCCTTGAAGGAGGAAGGATACTACAGCACAAGATTATCCCACCCAAGATGCAAATATCTGTACTTAGAATGTATTATTAGGATGTTGATGTTTCAGCATTATAATAATAATTATCAATTTTATTCATAATAGGCCTACCTGGTCCATGCAAAGATATTAAAGCAAGTGAGGTGACAAAGAGCTCTTGTAAATTAACCTGGGAGCCTCCAGAATATGATGGTGGGAGCCCAATTCTTCATTATGTCCTGGAACGCAGAGAAGCTGGAAGAAGGACATATATACCGGTCATGTCTGGTGAGAACAAACTGGCTTGGACTGTGAAGGACCTCATACCAAATGGGGAATATTTCTTCCGTGTTAAAGCAGTTAACAAAATCGGTGGAGGAGAGTATATTGAACTGAAAAATCCAGTCATTGCTCAAGATCCAAAACGTAAGTTTAAGCATGGTGGTAGGATGGCTGGGAATTAACATGCAGTTTCATTTTAAGCAAGTGGTCTTCGCAGTGTTGACTGATGATTTCCTGTTCTTTAGAGCCCCCTGACCCACCTGTCGATGTTGAGGTCCACAACCCTACAGCTAAAGCCATGACCATTACATGGAAGCCGCCTCTGTATGATGGAGGGAGCAAAATCATGGGTTACATCATTGAAAAGATTGCGAAGGGTGAAGAAAGATGGAAGAGATGCAATGAACACCTAGTACCAGTCTTGACCTACACAGCAAAAGGACTTGAAGAGGGGAAGGAGTACCAATTCCGTGTGCGGGCAGAGAATGCTGCCGGTATTGGTGAGCCTTCTCGGGCCACTCCTCCAACCAAAGCCGTAGATCCTATTGGTGAGTTTTGTTTAACAGCACTGCCATTTTTCCATTGTAACACAAATGACAATATTTTCTCAGATATTTTAATCAGAGTTGAACACAATTATTGTTTTTATTGTTACAGATGCCCCAAAAGTCATTCTGAGAGCAAGCCTAGAAGTAAAACGAGGTGATGAAATTGCACTCGATGCAACCATTTCTGGATCACCTTATCCAACTATTACATGGATAAAGGATGAAAATGTAATTATACCAGAGGAAATTAAGAAGCGGCCATCAGCCCCAGTGAGGAAGAAGAAGGGTGAAGTTCAAGAAGAAGAGCCATTCGTCCTGCCCCTGACAGAGCGTTTGAGCATCAATAACAGTAAACAAGGAGAGTCTCAGCTACGGGTCCGAGATTCTGTTCGACCTGACCATGGCCTGTTTATGATCAAAGTTGAAAATGACCATGGTGTGGCAAAAGCTCCTTGTACCGTCTGTGTGTTAGGTAAAAAGTTAAAACTATATTTTCCACAAAAAGTTTATAAAATCTAAAAGTAAGGAGCATGGGAGACAGTTAAAAGAAGTGAGAAGTAGTTTTAGCAAATAATTTTCTGTTATACGTTTTTAAAATAAACATTATTATTCATTAGCTAAGGTAATATAAAAATAGCTGTGGGAAAACCAGAAGTTATGTCAAAGGCACATGCTAACATTTATATTTTCCATAGCAACAAATTTCTAATCACTGTTCTGTTTTAAAATATTAGATACACCAGGACCACCAATCAACTTTGTATTTGAAGACATTAGAAAGACCTCAGTCCTCTGTAAATGGGAACCACCCCTCGATGATGGTGGCAGTGAGATTATAAACTACACTCTGGAAAAGAAAGATAAGACAAAACCTGACTCAGAATGGATTGTTGTCACTTCAACACTGAGACACTGCAAATATTCAGTCACAAAACTGATTGAAGGGAAAGAGTACGTCTTCCGTGTAAGAGCTGAAAATAGGTTTGGGCCTGGACCACCGTGTGTTTCAAAACCATTTACAGCGAAAGATCCATTTGGTAAGGTTCCTTTAGCCCTGGAAGTTGCCTTTTTTAATCATACTCTTTGATTTTATATGTATATATATTGTCATAGTTTGAGTTTTATGTCATGAAGGAATTAATTTTTTTTTTTAACCAGAACCACCTGATGCGCCCGATAAGCCCATTGTGGAAGATGTCACCAGCAACAGCATGTTAGTGAAATGGAATGAGCCAAAAGATAACGGAAGCCCCATCGTGGGTTACTGGCTTGAAAAACGTGAGGTTAATAGTACACATTGGTCTCGTGTCAACAAAACCCTTCTGAATTCTTTGAAAACCAAAGTGGATGGCTTACTAGAAGGACTCACCTATGTCTTCAGAGTATGTGCGGAAAATGCAGCTGGCCCTGGAAAGTTCAGCCCACCTTCTGATCCCCAAACAGCACATGACCCGATCTGTAAGTAGTTTCTGAAGAAGGTGAAAATAAGCTCCAGTGTATTTTTCAAACCATCAGTGAATCTCACTTACATATCTGCATTCATTCTAGCTCCCCCCGGGCCACCTATTCCAAGAGTTGCTGACACAAGTTCTACAACTATTGAACTGGAATGGGAACCTCCAGCTTTCAATGGTGGTGGGGAAATTATTGGCTACTTCGTCGATAAGCAGTTGGTTGGTACCAATGAGTGGTCGCGCTGTACCGAGAAGATGATCAAAGCCCGTCAGTACACTGTCAGAGAAATCCGAGAAGGGGCAGATTACAAGCTCCGTGTGAGTGCTGTCAACCTAGCAGGTGAAGGACCACCTGGAGAAACAGAACCTGTGACTGTGGCTGAACCACAAGGTACTTTGTGGTGATTTGAATACAATTATGGATATTTTCCCCATATTGGACTATTTTTTTCATCTTTCCAAGGCTAATGCATGACTATTCTCTTGCAACAGAGCCTCCAACTGTGGAACTAGATGTTTCTGTCAAGTCCGGAATACAAATAATGGCTGGGAAGACTCTTAGAATCCCAGCAGTGGTGACTGGCCGCCCTGTGCCCACAAAAGTATGGACCATAGAAGAAGGGGAGCTGGATAAGGATCGTGTTGTAATAGAGAACGTTGGAACTAAATCTGAACTAATTATCAAAAATGCACTGAGGAAAGATCATGGCAGATACATGATCACAGCTACTAACAGCTGTGGTTCCAAGTTTGCAGCAGCCCGGGTAGAGGTTTTTGGTAAGGAGTGTTACATGGATTTTCATAGGATTTTTCTTTTTGAATGATACATCTTATTACATTGATTTGTTTTGTTGTCTTTTTCAGATGTGCCTGGTCCAGTTCTTGACTTAAAACCTGTTGTAACAAACAGAAAGATGTGTCTGCTCAACTGGTCTGATCCAGCAGATGATGGAGGAAGTGAGCTCACAGGCTTCATTATTGAAAGGAAAGATGCCAAGATGCATACCTGGAGACAACCCATAGAGACAGAGAGATCCAAATGTGACATCACAGGTCTTCTGGAGGGCCAGGAATATATGTTCCGTGTTATTGCCAAGAACAAGTTTGGCTGTGGTCCTCCTGTGGAAATAGGACCAATTCTTGCAGTTGATCCACTAGGTAAAAGACGTTTTCACTATGCTTATGAAACAGCTACTATTTTCTTTCTAGTTATATCATTTATTTGCTGAGTATGGCTTCAAACTCTAATAATATCAAATGTAGAGATTAGAGAAAGGTTAAGAAAGAAACTAAATCAAATAACTACTAGCAATTTTAAAGATATATTTGGTATAATTCCAATATAATTTTGGCTCTAGTATATTAATCACATGTAGTTCTATACTTAAAAACCTGTTTCTACTAGGGTAGAACCTAAAACTAGTTTAGAAGTATTAAGTCTTCCCAACAGAATATACTGGATTGGGTTTTCTTAAATTTAACAATCTAATAGAATTACTTGTTTCTCTAAAATTTATGGAGCAGACAATTGCCTTAGGATAAATGTATTAGTCATATTCTGCCACCAAGAAGTCCCTATAGTGAAAGAATAAGAAAACCTAAAACCATAAAGGACTAACAAAGAATAGAAAACCAACCAAGGAAATCTCCCAGAAACCACCATAAAACACTAAAAAATTCTACATTTTAATAATGCACACTGAAGAGATAGCTTGGTGGTTTAAGCGCATGCCTAGCAAGCACAAGGACCTGGATTCAATCCCTGGTACCACATGCCGTGCCAGCCTCAAAACCCCAGTTGCATGTGCCAGCCCCAGAACTCTTGGTATGGTGGCGCACACCTATAATCCAAGCTCTGGGAAAGCTGAGACAAGAAAATCACTACAAGTCCGAGCTGCATAGTGAGACCTCTATACCAAATATATAAATAAATAAGCAATTTTATTTTAAAAGAAAAAGAATACTTTACTTTCCACTGGTCATTGAAAGCAGAATGTCACAGACATATTTTCATAGTCCATCAGGATTAGAAGCTTTTCCTATGGCAGAAGTAAAAATATAGTATACATTTAAAAAAACAAATATGTCCTTCGATTTATTTTTATTTAATAATCTTGATAGAAATGTCACTAAGAACAAAATTCTCCCTAGAAGAATTATTAATAACTCATAACTGGTACATTCTGGGAAGGACTTTAAAGATGAATCTAAAGTAATGCTGGCAAGCTTATGTTTCACAAAATTAAACTGAAGTGAAATATTACTTGTTATGTAAATGTTTACCTCATGCTCACGATTCTCACTTGCCTCTGGTTAAAGGTCCTCCGACATCTCCTGAAAGGCTCACATACACAGAAAGGACCAAATCCACCATCACCCTGGACTGGAAAGAGCCCCGCAGTGACGGTGGCTCTCCGGTCCAAGGATATATCATTGAAAAGAGACGTCATGACAAACCTGGCTTTGAAAGAGTTAACAAGCGACTCTGCCCAACCACTTCTTTTCTGGTTGAAAATCTTGATGAACACCAAATGTATGAGTTCCGGGTCAAAGCTGTCAACGCAATTGGTGAAAGTGAACCATCCCTGCCTCTTAATGTAGTCATCCAAGATGATGAAGGTGGGGATCCTGAATATAATAATTTTCACACACTCAATAGCACTGCTGTAAGCCTGTCAATGAAAAGAATGCCCATATGACTCTGCATTCTTCTGTCCTTCCCCTCTCTTTGCAGTGCCGCCAACTATTAAGCTGCGTCTGGCTGTTCGAGGAGATACTATCAAAGTAATGGCAGGAGAACCTGTTAACATCCCTGCAGATGTGACAGGCCTTCCGATGCCTAAGATTGAGTGGTCCAAGAATGAGAAAGTGATTGAAAAACCCACTGACGAACTTAAAATAACCAAGGAAGAGGTGTCGCGAAGTGAGGCGAAGACTGAGCTTAGCATTCCCAAGGCAGTCCGACAGGACAAAGGCACTTACACAGTCACTGCTTCAAATCGCCTTGGTTCAGTGTTCCGAAATGTTCACGTGGAAGTATATGGTATGTCTTGGTTTCTTATGTCAAGAAGAAATTCACCATCTGCTTAAGAAGGGCTTCTCACTCTCTGCTGGTGTCTTTCTAGATCGTCCCTCCCCACCAAGAAATCTTGCTGTTACTGACATTAAGGCTGAATCTTGCTACTTGACATGGGATGCCCCTCTAGACAACGGTGGCAGTGAAATCACTCATTATATCATTGACAAACGTGATGCAAGCCGGAAAAAATCTGAATGGGAAGAAGTCACAAACACTGCTGTAGAGAGAAGATTTGGGGTAAATTCTTCTAAATATTTTTCTATACATATTAAAGGACATAACTGATTTGATATTTTAGTATAATTCAATGATTAGAGTCAAAGCTTTATGCTATTATTTTGCTATTGTAACATTTAGCATCACGCATATGTCTCTTAGTAAATATTATTTGATATGTGATACTCTTTTGCTTGAGAGCTTCATTATGAGTTGTAGAAAATTTACATATTCATATTTGAGTATTCTCCTTTTTTCTGTCATTCCAGTGTGTTGAATCAATGTTTCTCTTTAGAATCTTCCCCAAAATAAGTTCTTTTAAAATAAGTAAAAACAATCTAAGTAAGTTCTGTTTAAGAAATTTCTATTCATCTAAATTCTAGATTTGGAAACTTATCCCCAATGGCCAATATGAGTTCCGAGTTAGGGCAGTGAATAAATATGGAACCAGCGATGAGTGCAAATCAGACAAAGTTGTCATTCAAGATCCTTACCGGCTTCCTGGGCCTCCTGGAAAGCCACAAGTCTTGGAGCGTACCAAAGGTTCCATGCTCGTGAGCTGGACTCCTCCTTTGGACAACGGCGGCTCTCCAATTACTGGCTACTGGCTGGAGAAGAGAGAAGAGGGTGGGGCCTACTGGTCACGTGTGAGCCGGGCACCAATAACCAAAGTGGGATTGAAGGGTGTAGAATTTAATGTTCCCCGCTTGATCGAAGGCGTTAAATACCAATTCAGAGCCATGGCGATCAATGCTGCAGGAATTGGCCCTCCGAGTGAACCATCAGACCCAGCTGTTGCAGGAGACCCCATATGTAAGTATGCTTCCATTTCTGGGACTCATTTCTAAAGGACACAGTTGCTAAATTGATAATTCTGCCCTTAAACTTCTCATAGTTCTCCAATTTCAGTATATATGCTGCCAAATTGAGTGCTCTGGTAGTTTCCATTATCAACTTTTTTTTTTCATGTCCTTTTTCTTTTTTTAATCCTAGTATTAGGATTTATAGGGATCTGTTGGTCTCTTGGTAGTAGTCCCTGGGAGAAAAAGCCAAGAGGATTGGGAAAATAAAGACAAGAGATAATAACTGAAGTCAGGCGCTAGACCAAGCCTGATAGGCAAAAGGACCTCTATTTATACCTTTACAAAGTTACAAGATATAAGGTTGCCCAGCAACTAATAGCCCACAATGTCCCAGCAGGATGTTTTTCTCAAGACTGGTGTAGCTTGACTGCTTTAGGTAATGAGGCCCCATCCTGCCCTCCCACATATGATCAATTCCAGTTTTTGCATTTCCCAACAGGGGTTGAACCCTGGGAAATGAATCCAGGCACTCTGTACTATTGGACTATATATCCAGATCTTTTTATTATGAGACAAGTTGTCCAGGCAGGACTCGAACTTGGGATACTCATAGCCCAGACTCAATTTTATTAATTAAAGTAAAAACATTGTCATTTACATAGACTATCAGAATAGATATGCATGTATATACAGAAAAGAATAGCTTCTAAACTTTTGGATTAAAGCTGGTATTTTATGAGAAATCACAATAAGAAAGACCTAAACTCAAAGCTCCCCTCTGCTATCATGGTTTAATAAAATTCTATCTCCTTAGACACTATGGATATCATTTCTTCCAACTAAAATAGGCCCTCCATCAGGTAGAAATTCAACCTAAAGTAAAATATTAGTTTTTCAATGATATTTATTGAGCAAAGATATCAGGTTCTCAAGCCAAGACTAATGCCACACCAAAAAGAAAAATTCTTTTGCAAGATCTATGAGCATGTCAGCTCAAACTGAACATAATGTGACATTAATATTTCTACTTGCTATATAATTTCTTTGATTAGATTATCTGTATGAGAATTCAAATATTTGATTACAAGATTTAAAATATTCTCAAGTGCTATATAAAGAATAAAATAAGGTAGTCATACACTCATTTATCAAACTATTATTGAACACAGACTGTGTTCAGGGTTCTGTGCTATACACAGAAGAAGGAGAATTATGACTAAAAAAACAAATGGGATCAAGAGATTGCAAGACACTATCAGGGATGTAAAGGACATTATTATTGTATACTGATCCTGTCCCTAGGAGCATTAAAATTAATTTGTCTTCAAAGGTTTGCTGGATAATAATAAAATCAATTTTAGTTTTTATATTTTTAAAATCAGTTTTCCATAAAAATACAATAAACTCTCTCAAAGGAATCTCAGAAGTAAAATAGTTTTTCACCAGTTGTATGAAGAGACTGTAGATCTACACTAAAGATAGAAAGCATTCTTTCCTCTACCAGTTAGTTGTTTGATTTCTCTATTTTGGCATTCATGGTAAAGTTAAATACACATTTCCTGTATGTCCTATTCTTTTTAGCATTCTTATTTTAATAAATTAAAAATAATCATGTGAGGGGGGCCTGCCCAGTAGCTCAGTTGTTTAAGCACCTGCTCATGCAAACACAGTCAGGAGCAGAATACCTCAGTTCAATTCTCAGCTCCACCTACCTTACTGGACCTGCCCTTCAGGTAGCCTGAGCCAGCAAAAAAGAAATCATTTGTAGCGAAGATTCTTACTGCACATAAAATTAGCTTTGCATTACCCTCAAAATCTGATGTTTTATTTGTTTTCTTATAGACCCACCTGGCCCACCTTCTCGCCCAGAGGTCAAAGATAAAACAAAGTCAAGCATCTCACTAGCATGGAAACCTCCAGCCAAAGATGGTGGCAGTCCAATCAAAGGGTACATTGTAGAAATGCAGGAAGAAGGTTCTACTGACTGGAAACCAGTCAACGAACCAGACAAACTTATAACTGCCTGCGAATGTGTGGTGCCTAATCTGAAAGAACTCAGGAAGTACAAATTCAGAGTGAAAGCTGTCAATGAAGCTGGTGAATCAGAACCAAGTGACACAACTGGAGAGATCCCTGCCACTGATATTCAAGGTACAAATCCTTACTCTGTGATCTTATTATGAAGATGATAAACCAGCTGAGCACATGTCAGTTACTTTTTTGAGATCTGTCAGCTAAATCCTTATATATTACTCATGCTATTATAGAAGTACCAGAGGTCTTCATTGACATTGGAGCACAAGACTGTCTGGTTTGTAAGGCTGGATCCCAGATTAGAATCCCTGCTGTCATCAAGGGACGCCCAACACCAAAATCATCTTGGGAATTTGATGGAAAGGCAAAGAAGGCAATGAAGGTAAGAAAATTACAATTCTCTCATGTTTCCCATCGAATCATTAGAAGCATTTATACTACAACCATCTTTCTTTTCTAATAGGATGGAGTTCATGATATACCTGAAGATGCACAGGTAAAAAAGAATAATTGAAATAATCCAGAACATAGCTCTTCAGTACTATTTTGTCTCACTCAGTGGATCTCTATAATTTTCTTTATATAGCTGGAGACTGCTGAGAACTCATCAGTGATCATTATTCCAGAGTGTAATCGATCTCACTCAGGCAAATACAGCATCACAGCCAAGAATAAAGCAGGACAGAAGACTGCAAATTGCAGAGTTAAAGTCATGGGTAAGAAAGACTTTAAAAGGTGTTTTGGATTAATAACAGATTATTTTTAAACTTCTAAGAAACGCTTTTCACCTTGTAATCTGCATCCAACAGATGTACCTGGTCCACCCAAAGATCTGAAAGTCAGTGACATCACCAGGAGTAGTTGCAGACTTTCATGGAAGATGCCAGATGATGATGGAGGAGATAGGATCAAAGGCTATGTAATCGAGAAGAAGACCATTGATGGAAAAGCCTGGACTAAAGTCAATCCAGACTGTGGTAGCACCTCATTTGTAGTGCCTGACCTCATCTCTGAACAGCAATATTTCTTCCGCGTGAGAGCAGAAAACCGTTTTGGAATTGGCCCACCTGTGGAAACCATTCAGAGGACCACTGCCAGAGATCCAATATGTAAGACTTAAACTCTTAGCTTAAAATATCTTCTCAAAGTTGAGTAATACTGTTATAAATAATGCCCCATGCTTCCTTGAACTATTCTTACAGATCCTCCTGATCCTCCCATAAAACTCAAGATTGGCCTTATAACAAAGAACACAGTACACCTGTCATGGAAACCTCCTAAGAATGATGGGGGCTCCCCTGTCACCCACTATATTGTTGAGTGCCTTGCATGGGACCCTACTGGGACAAAGAAAGAGGCATGGAAACAGTGTAATAGGCGTGATGTGGAAGAACTGGAATTTACTGTTGAAGACCTCATTGAGGGTGGGGAATATGAATTCAGAGTCAAGGCTGTCAATGCTGCAGGTGTCAGCAAACCTTCAGCCACTGTTGGCCCCGTGACTGTCAAAGACCAGACATGTAAGTACCAACAGACTGACAGAATAGTTCCTCTTTTTGCTCACCTTTCTAGACAGTTCATAGTGATCCAAACTTAGAGGTGTGTATCTACCTCAGAAAGCACTTGTGAACACAGTACTTAATTATTCCCATGACTCTTGACAGAACTACCATATTTCCTTACATGTTACCTTTTTCCTCACTAAAAGAATTATAATATTCTTACTATAATTTTCTCCATGGCAAGCTATTTCATTTATCAGAAGTTAAAGAAAAGAGGCTGAACAGATAGCTCAGCAGACTAAAGCACCTACTTAGGCAAAGGGTAGGGGTCTGATTCCCTGGGTGCAGTGCCAGCCCCATGTCCAGGCACGCTGAGACAGCGATTGAGACTGGGGGTGATGGTGCATGCCTGTAGTCTTAGCACTTGGGAGGCTGAAAGCAGGAGGATCACTGTAAGTCCAATCACTGTAAGTCTACAGTCTATAATAATTCTTATTATAGTAAGAATATTAAATTCTTTTAGTGAGGAAAAAAGGTAACACTGTAGACCCTAAATTAAAATACAAAAAAAAAGAAGTTAAAGTAGCTCTTATGCTACTCTAAAGTGTCAGAAAATAGCCAATCATTTGCTTAAAACTGATATGACCGATTCATCTTCAAAATCAGTTTCTTCTTCTCTATTTGAGAAAAAGCCATATCCAGTTTGGTAGATCAAATATGACACTTTCATCTAATTATTGCTATCATTACTACTTCTGTGTATTTGTTCATCTCTCTTTTCAAAGTGAAAAGGCTCTAGTTACTACCCTCTTTGCATAGTCTTATATTAAATGTGAGGAAAATTATTTTACCTCTACTAACAGTTGTATTTCTTGTGAGGGGAATTTGCCTGAGAGTGAAGAGCATAAGCTTCTTCATAACTTTGCATAAATATTAAGGAAAATATAATGAAATTCCCCAGCCTTAGTTAGGGATCTTTATTCCTCTCTGCACTTTTGTCAAATCATGCATATGCATGATGATGTCAAAGAAAAAAAGAGCCATTATTTGATAAATTGTTATTCTTGCAGATTCCATAAATATCCATACATGACAACTATGTACCTGTTCCCCAAACTCATGTGTCAGGGTTAAAGATCACCCCATTATTTAGAGTGTACTGAGCTATAAAATCTGACAATATAGTAGACCCAAGTAAATAGTCACTCTGAGTTCTACTTTCCATTTTTCAGTGCTTTTTTGCTCCTAATGATAATTTTTAAAATTTCTATAACGTAGGCCCACCATCAATTGAGCTGAAAGAATTCATGGAGGTTGAGGAAGGAACAGATGTTAACATTGTGGCCAAAATTAAAGGTGTACCATTCCCAATGCTTACCTGGCTTAAAGCTTCTCCGAAGAAGCCTGAAAACAAAGAACCTATCGTCTATGACACCCATGTCAACAAACTGGTGGTGGATGATACTTGCACATTAGTTATTCCACAGTCTCGCAGAAGTGACACTGGCTTGTATACCATCACAGCTGTGAATAACTTGGGAACAGCATCGAAGGAGATGAGACTGAACGTCCTTGGTAAAGAGTTCATGGTCTGATTGCAACTATATATTTTTCTATCTATAGTTTAATCACAGAACTAACAAAATGCTCTTTGTCTGAACCGTTTTAGGTCGTCCCGGCCCTCCAGTGGGACCCATAAAGTTTGAATCTGTTTCAGCGGATCAAATGACAATATCTTGGCTTCCACCTCTAGACGATGGGGGCTCAAAGATTACAAACTATGTAATTGAGAAAAGAGAAGCTAACAGGAAGACGTGGGTACGTGTCTCCAGCGAACCTAAGGAGTGCATGTACACAATTCCCAAGTTGCTGGAAGGCCACGAATATGTGTTCCGAATCATGGCCCAGAATAAATACGGCATTGGAGAGCCACTCGACAGTGAACCCGAAACTGCCCGAAACCTCTTCTGTGAGTAGAATAACATTTTCATGTATAAAGCCTTTATTATCTGTGACTTTTATAATTTCTGATGAATCCATTTTCTCACAGCTGTTCCTGGAGCACCGGATAAGCCAACAGTTAGCAGCGTGACTCGGAACTCTATGACTGTTAATTGGGAAGAGCCAGAGTACGATGGGGGATCCCCAGTGACTGGCTACTGGCTAGAAATGAAAGATACCACTACCAAGAGATGGAAGCGGGTGAACCGAGACCCTATCAAAGCCATGACTTTGGGGGTTTCTTACAAAGTGACTGGCCTTATTGAGGGTTCTGATTATCAGTTCCGGGTGTATGCAATCAATGCTGCTGGTGTAGGGCCTGCAAGTCTGCCATCAGACCCTGTGACTGCTAGAGATCCAATTGGTAAGCCTTGACAATCATTCAAAAGAAAAATCTTACTTTCCAAACACATCATAGAAAAATGAAAAATACTAATATATACTGCTTCTTTCCAGCTCCTCCTGGCCCTCCATTTCCCAAAGTGACAGACTGGACTAAATCATCCGTGGACCTAGAATGGTCTCCTCCATTAAAAGATGGTGGATCCAAAGTAACTGGATACATTGTTGAATACAAGGAAGAAGGAAAAGAAGAATGGGAAAAGGTACTATGAATAAACTAAAATTGTAGCAGTTATTCTCTATCCCATTAACTTCTATCTATATTTTTGGATTAAGAAACCAGAAAATAATATAATCTTAGCTAACAATCCTATTAACCTCAAAAAAATCTCTTAATCTCAAATTTTTAATCAGATTAGGATTAGGGGAAATAAAAGAGGTAATAGGTACCAAAATAGAGAGGAGGAATAAGTTCTAGTGTTCTACAATAGTAGTATGACTATGGTTTATAAAAACAAATTGCTAACTTTGTAACAAACTAAAGGAGTTTGAAGGTTCCCAACATAAAGAATTGGCAAATGTTTAAGGAAATGGAAATAGAATTAACCTGATTTGATCATTACACAATATATACAAGTGTTGAATTATCACTGTACCTCATAAATATACATTTGATCATTTATCAATTTAAAAGTAATCAAAAGTTGTCATAGTACTTACTTCTTTTAGTTAGAAACCATAGAAAGGTGGAACAAAGGAACAGGGTGGCTTTTTCAATCATTTGACAATTTTAAAACATCACTCCTGGGGGCTGGGGAGATGACTCAGTAGAATAAGCGCTTCCCTGCAAGCACAAGGGCCTGAGTTCAATCCCCAGTCCCCCCCACCAAAAAAAAAAATAGTTAAAAAAAAAAACCTCATTCCTGGAAAGTAATCCCATTCTGTGTTGTCTGCAACATCTGAGCCTTAAGACCTAACTGGCAATGAAAGCAAATAAGCTGCTGGTTTATGCTTTATAAATCTACGAGGCTAGGAAGAACTACCCTAAATTTTAAATGTGTTTGATTTTTTTTCCCAGGGCAAAGATAAAGAAGTGAGAGGAACAAAACTTGTTGTGACTGACTTAAAAGAGGGTGCGTTCTACAAATTCAGAGTGCGAGCAGTCAACATCGCTGGCATTGGAGAACCCGGAGAAGTCACGGATATCATTGAGATGAAGGACAGAATTGGTAACTTTCAATGCTTCTAGTTTTTCATCAATATTCATGTTTCAAATTGAAAATGAAAACAACACTTGCAATTTTCAACTGTTTTCCAGTGGTACCTGATCTGCAGCTGGATGCCAGTGTCAGAGACAGAATTGTGGTCCATGCTGGAGGGGTGATCAGAATCATAGCCTATGTGTCTGGGAAGCCCCCTCCCACCGTCACCTGGAACATGAATGAAAGAGCCCTCCCCCAGGAAGCCACCATTGAGACCACAGCCATCAGCTCATCTATGGTCATCAAGAACTGCCAGAGGAGCCACCAGGGCGTTTATTCTCTTCTTGCCAAAAATGCAGGGGGAGAAAGAAAGAAGACAATTATTGTTGATGTCTTAGGTAAATGCCTTTGATTTATCCATGCAACTTTCTAAATAATTATTTTAGTTATATCTCCAACAAGGCTATGCTGTAGTAAAAATATGTTATAAACATTTTTGAAAATAAGGAAAATCACCAGCAATCCACCTTCCCTTATTAGAATTAAAATTTTTTTCTCTTTGCTTCTTTATCCTACATATGTTCTATATAGTTGTATTCCTACTATACACTATATTTTAATGTAATATTCTAGCATAAGCACCTATTGCATTATTATTTAGTTTTCATAAAAGGAACTTTCCTGTCAACGTACATGAATGTTTAACAATCTGCCAGGGACGAGCATTTGCACACCATGAAAATGCCTGTTTTTGATAATTATAATAATGCATAATCTCTCTGAGGGTTTCAGCGCTCTAATTGAAGAGAAGTATCATATTTAGTTATTAGCAGCACATTTCTCATCACTGAATATAGAGCTGAAGTTCACAGGGTTCATGCCTTTTGGTTGTTGCAATCAAGGAATTTGTTTGGCAAATGAAGCCCTCCCACTCCCAACTCCAAGCACAGGCTACCCAAATGACCTCCCCCCATGTTCGTATGAAAATAGCCAGTCCTCTATTAATCTAATATAAAAATGGCATGAGGAAAAATGTTTCATTAAGAAATAGTCCTAAAAATTTTAGGTTAACTGTAAGTTCCTGAACCCTTTTACTCCTATACCCCTACCACTTTAACTGGAAAACCAGCACATTTCCATGTTAACGTTCAAACCCTCACAATCCTTTCTCCCTGGGGAGAGGACACAACACTAGAAGTGATCCTTTCCCTCCTTGGCTGGCCCACCCCCACCTTCCTACTATCTGGCACAAATTTTGCTTTTTATACTTGAGGCACTCCTAGGTAAGTGGATGCACCTTGAGACTATAATGTTAAGGGAGCTAAATCAAATGCACAAGAAAATAAATATTGCATGATTTACTCTATATGAAAACTTAAAATATAAATAAAGAGCAAAACAAAAGAAAGATAATAGGAAGCAATGATTTATTCTTAGCTTTTTGGCAGCAACTAAAACCATGGCAGCCAATAAGTGTTGTGGGAGCCTACTTGATTTTAAAGTGTGGTGAAATATAAGTGCGACCACAACTCATTTTATACACACAACACCTTATTTTCTCCATGGTCGTGTGTTTGTCTCCTTTTTAAAAACAGAGAGCAACATGTGTTGAGCCTTGTAGATCACTGAAGACAAATGGCTGAAAATCTTTTCCTCTTATTTCCAGATGTTCCAGGCCCTGTAGGAGTACCATTCCTCTCTGACAACCTAACCAACGACTCCTGCAAACTTACCTGGTTTTCTCCAGAAGATGACGGGGGCTCTCCAATCACCAATTATGTCATTCAGAAGCGGGAATCTGACCGCAGAGCATGGACCCCAGTGACATACACAGTCACCCGACAGAGTGCTGTTGTCCAGGGTCTCATTGAAGGGAAATCCTACTTCTTCCGAATTGCAGCTGAGAATAGTATAGGCATGGGCCCATTTGTGGAGACCCCAAATGCACTTGTCATCAGAGATCCAATAAGTAAGGGCAATTTAAAATGAATTATGCTTACTTACCTTTTTACTCATTTAATAAAATACTATGGTGTCACTTTTATATAAATGCCATAGATTTCATTATTTGACAAGAATTTATTAGGAGACTATTCATTAGGTAATTAGATATGTTTTCATGGTTATGGTGAAAGAGATTATAGAAGTATGCAATATATGATTCATCAAGGTTTTTCATTGTATTTTACACTGTTTTTTGTAAATTTCCTGCTTAGGGGCTGGGTGATGGCTCAGCAGAATAAGCACTTGCCTAGCAAGCCCTAGGGGCCTGAGTTCAATCCCCAGTACCACCAAAAAAATAAGTAAATAAAATTAAAATTTAAAAATTTGGCTTAATGGCAAAAGGAGAAGCTAAATTATTTTCTTAACTCTAAAATCACCAACTCTAGAGACCTTTACAAAATTATTTAATCTCAACAAATCTCTATTTCTTCATGTATCAGTGAATTAAATTATGTTGTATTAGAACCTTTTCTGCTCTAATAGTTTTCTGATGAGATCATTTTTGTTATTTACTGAAGTGTATGGTTTAGTATTTTAATGCAATCCTCAGAAAGGTGTATTTACTGCTTTCTACTGCTTTCTAAGTATGTGATTTTACTGTAATTACACTCACAGCTGTACCAGAGCGTCCTGAAGAGCTGGAAGTCAAAGAAGTTACTAAAGATTCTGTAACATTGACTTGGAAACCTCCTAAATATGATGGCGGATCAGAAATTATTAACTATGTCCTAGAAAGTCGGCTCATTGGAACTGAGAAGTTCCACAAAGTGACAAATGACAACTTGCTTAGCAGAAAGTACACCGTTAAAGGATTAAAAGAAGGTGACACCTATGAGTACCGTGTCAGCGCTGTCAATATTGTGGGGCAAGGCAAACCATCATTTTGTACCAAACCTATCACTTGCAAGGATGAGCTGGGTATGTGTCTGTTAGAGCTAACACTTCAAAATATGTACATTTATAGACTTCCCAAGAGGCATTAGTAAAAATGACTTGATTTTTTTTATTATTATTATAATCTTTAGCTCCACCCACACTGGACCTGGACTTCAGAGATAAGCTCACAGTTCGAGTTGGTGAAGCTTTTGCCCTCACTGGCCACTACTCAGGCAAACCAAAACCCAAGGTCAGTTGGTTCAAAGATGAAGCTGACGTGCTAGAAGATGATCGCACTCAAATCAAGACCACTCCAACGACGCTTGCTCTGGAGAAGATCAAAGCAAAACGTCCTGACTCGGGCAAATACTGTGTAGTTGTGGAGAATAGCACAGGCTCCCGGAAAGGTTTTTGCCAAGTAAATGTTGTCGGTAAGTAGCGGTTAGTGAGAAGAATAGACTTGATGTTCTTTAACAAATAGACACAGAAATAATGATTGTGCTACGATTTTTTTCCTACAGATCGTCCTGGGCCACCAGTAGGACCTGTCAAATTTGACGAAGTGACCAAAGATTACATGGTTATCTCCTGGAAGCCACCTTTAGATGATGGGGGAAGTGAAATTACCAATTACATTATTGAGAAGAAGGAGGTGGGTAAAGATGTTTGGATGCCTGTGACATCTGCCTGTGCTAAAACAACATGCAAAGCTCCTAAACTGCTTGAAGGAAAGGATTATATTTTCCGGATATATGCTGAGAATCTGTATGGAATCAGTGATCCTCTGATATCCGACTCAATGAAAGCCAAAGATCGTTTCAGTATGTATCATATTTCTTTTTGGTGAGTCATTATTTGTTCTAGTTAATTCTGGTAAATTTCTAATTCACTTTGCTTTTACTTGATGTAGGGGTTCCTGATGCACCAGATCAGCCAATTGTTACAGAAGTAACCAAAGACTCAGCGTTAGTAACTTGGAACAAGCCACATGATGGAGGAAAGCCCATCACAAACTACATCCTGGAAAAGAGGGAAACTATGTCTAAACGGTGGGCTAGAGTTACAAAAGAACCTATCCATCCGTACACTAAATTTAGGGTTCCTGATCTTCTAGAAGGATGTCAGTATGAATTCCGAGTTGCTGCACAAAATGAAATTGGTATTGGAGATCCAAGTCCCCCATCCAAACCAGTCTTTGCAAGAGATCCAATTGGTAGACTATTAAAGCATTCATTCAGTTTTCATATTATCCAACTTTGTTTTAGCCATATTGTAATGGCTTTTTTTCTTCTTTTTCTTTTATTATATAGCAAAACCAAGTCCACCTGTTAATCCTGAAGCAATAGACACAACATGCAATTCAGTTGATCTCACATGGCAGCCACCACGTCATGATGGTGGGAGCAAAATACTGGGTTATATTGTTGAATACCAGAAAGTTGGAGATGAAGAGTGGAGAAGAGCCAATCACACTCCTGAGTCATGCCCTGAAACTAAATATAAAGTCACTGGTCTTCGAGATGGTCAAACCTATAAGTTCCGAATATTTGCAGTCAACGAAGCTGGTGAATCAGATCCAGCTAATGTTCCAGAGCCAGTCCTAGTAAAAGACAGACTTGGTGAGCAGATATTTCCATTTTCAATTACAAGAAACATAGATATCTAATTGTATATACCTAGTGTACATTACAGAGGAAAATTTGAATGCACTGTTCCTTTTATTCTAGAACCTCCTGACTTGATTCTTGATGCCAACATGGCAAGAGAACAATATATTAAAGTCGGTGATACTCTGAGACTTAGTGCTATCATCAAAGGAGTGCCATTCCCAAAAGTAACCTGGAAAAAAGGAGACAGAGAGGCTCCAACCAAGGCCCAAATTGATGTTACTCCAGTTGGTAGCAAGCTTGAAATTTGGAATGCTGCCCACGAAGATGGTGGAATTTATTCCTTAACAGTAGAGAATCCAGCTGGTTCAAAAACTGTCTCAGTGAAAGTAATGGTATTAGGTAAAAACTTAATACTAATGTCATTAAAGATAAATTTTTGTACAATTTTTGGTCTTTCTGGATTAAGTCACTCATATTACTATTATTTAACACTCTTCAGATAAACCTGGACCACCCAGAGATCTCCAAGTCAGTGAAATTAGGAAAGATTCTTGTTACCTTACTTGGAATGAACCACTGGATGATGGTGGCTCTGTCATTACAAATTACGTGGTTGAGAGGAGAGATGTGGCCAGTGGTCAGTGGTCACCTCTTTCAACTACATCAAAGAAAAAGAGTCACTTGGCTAAACATCTGAATGAAGGAAATCAATACCTCTTCCGAGTGGCTGCCGAAAACCAGTACGGACGTGGTCCTTTTGTTGAAACACCTAAGCCCATCAAAGCCATTGATCCTCTCCGTGAGTTGCTTTGTCTGACTACAGCAGTATTATTTGACTGTGTTTGACATTTCTTGTTCATTATAACTTCCTTTTTTTCTTTTTGGTAAAGATCCCCCAGGACCACCCAAGGACTTACACCATGTAGATGTTGACAAGACTGAAGTCTCTCTTGTTTGGAACAAGCCAGATCGTGATGGCGGCTCTCCAATCACTGGATATTTGGTGGAATATCAAGAAGAAGGTGCCCAGGACTGGACTAAATTCAAAACTGTCAAAAACTTAGAGTGTGTTGTTACTGGATTGCAACAAGGAAAGACCTACAGATTCCGTGTAAAAGCTGAAAATATTGTAGGTCTTGGTCTCCCTGACACAACTATCCCAATAGAATGTCAAGAGAAACTAGGTATTTTTTTTTGTATTGGCATTATTATTTTATTTCTTCTTTAAATTATTGATATTGTAAAAAATCAGAACCTAATTACCTCATGTTTATTTTCCAGTGCCCCCATCTGTGGAGTTAGATGTGAAATTAATTGAGGGACTTGTGGTAAAAGCTGGAACCACAGTCAGATTCCCTGCCATCATAAGGGGTGTACCTGTGCCCACTGCAAAATGGACAACCGACGGAAGTGAGATCAAAACAAATGACCACTACACAGTTGAAACTGACAACTACTCATCTGTACTTACCATTAAGAACTGTTTAAGGAAAGACACTGGGGAATATCAAATCACAGTTTCCAATGCAGCTGGTACCAAGACAGTGCCTGTACATCTCACTGTTCTTGATGTTCCAGGTCCACCAACAGGTCCTATTAATCTTCTGGATATCACCCCTGAATATATGACTATCTCATGGCAGGCACCTAAGGATGATGGTGGGAGCCCTGTGATAAATTATATTGTTGAGAAAAAAGACACAAGAAAAGACACATGGGGTGTTGTCTCTTCTGGAAGCAGTAAAATGAAACTCAAGATCCCACACCTGCAAAAGGGCTCTGAATATGTTTTCAGAGTTAGGGCAGAGAATAAGATGGGTGTTGGTCCCCCCCTGGACTCCACACCTACTGTCGCCAAACATAAATTTAATCCTCCATCTCCTCCTGGTAAACCAGTGGTCACAGACATTACTGAGAATGCTGCCACAGTGTCTTGGACCCTGCCAAAGTCTGATGGTGGAAGTCCAATAACTGGATACTATGTGGAACGTCGAGAAGTAACTGGCAAGTGGGTGAGGGTCAACAAAACACCTATCGCTGACCTGAAGTTCAGAGTGACTGGTCTCTATGAGGGAAATACATATGAGTTTAGAGTTTTTGCTGAAAATCTTGCAGGACTAAGCAATCCCTCTCCAAGTTCTGACCCAATAAAAGCTTGCCGGCCCATCAAACCACCTGGACCACCCATTAATCCTAAGCTAAAAGACAAGAGCAAAGAATCAGCTGATCTGGTATGGACAAAGCCTCTCAGTGATGGTGGTAGCCCCATTCTAGGATATGTAGTGGAGTGTCAGAAACCTGGTACTGCACAGTGGGACAGGATTAACAAGGATGAGCTCATTAGACAGTGTGCCTTTAGGGTCCCTGGACTGATTGAAGGAAATGAATACAGATTCCGTATCAAGGCAGCTAATATTGTGGGTGAGGGGGAACCAAGAGAGCTTGCAGAATCTGTGATTGCAAAAGATATCCTTCATCCTCCAGAAGTAGAACTTGATGTCACTTGCCGTGATGTTATTACTGTTAGAGTAGGCCAAACTATCCGCATTCTTGCTCGAGTCAAAGGCAGGCCTGAACCAGATATAACTTGGTCTAAGGAAGGCAAAGTTTTAACCCGTGATAAGCGCACTGATCTAATTCATGATCTACCTCGTGTCGAGTTGCAAATTAAAGAAGCTGTTAGAAGCGATCATGGCAAGTACATCATCTCAGCTAAAAATAGCAGTGGACATGCCCAAGGTTCAGCCATTGTCAATGTCCTTGACAGACCTGGGCCTTGCCAGAATTTGAGAGTTAGCAATGTAACCAAAGAGAACTGCACACTTTCTTGGGAAAACCCAGTTGATAACGGCGGTTCAGAAATAACAAATTTCATAGTAGAATATCGTAAACCAAACCAGAAAGGCTGGTCAATTATTGCTTCAGATATCACCAAGAGATTAGTCAAGGCCAACCTTTTAGCCAACAATGAATACTATTTCCGAGTTTGTGCAGAGAATAAAGTAGGTGTTGGGCCAACCATTGAAACAAAAACTCCAATTCTGGCCATTAACCCTATCGACAGACCAGGTGAGCCTGAAAACCTTCATATTGCAGATAAAGGGAAGACATTCGTGTATCTAAAATGGCGGCGGCCTGATTATGATGGTGGCAGCCCCAACCTATCATATCACGTAGAGAGGAGGTTGAAGGGCTCTGCTGACTGGGAAAGAGTACATAAAGGAAGCATTAAAGAAACCCACTATATGGTTGACAAATGTGTTGAAAACCAAATTTATGAGTTCAGAGTACAAACAAAGAATGAGGGTGGAGAAAGTGATTGGGTGAGGACAGAGGAAGTTGTTGTGAAGGAAGACTTACAGAAACCAGTACTTGATCTGAAATTAAGTGGGGTGCTAACCGTCAAAGCAGGGGACACCATCAGACTTGAGGCAGGTGTTAGAGGCAAACCATTTCCAGAAGTTGTATGGAACAAGGACAAAGATGCTACAGATTTAACAAGATCACCCAGAGTCAAGATTGATACCAGTGCTGATTCATCTAAATTCTCTCTTAGCAAAGCAAGGCGCAGTGATGGTGGTAAATATGTAATTACGGCAACGAACACGGCTGGCAGCTTTGTGGCCTTTGCCACTGTCAATGTTTTAGATAAGCCTGGTCCTGTAAGAAATCTGAAAATTACTGATGTGTCCAGTGATAGGTGTAGTATTCGCTGGGATCCACCAGAAGATGATGGTGGCTGTGAAATCCAAAATTACATTCTAGAAAAATGTGAGAGCAAGAGAATGGTTTGGTCGACCTATTCTGCTACTGTCTTGACACCCGGCACTACCGTGACACGACTCATAGAAGGAAATGAATACATTTTCAGAGTCCGTGCAGAAAATAAAATAGGCACAGGACCTCCAACAGAAAGCAAACCAGTCATAGCAAAAACCAAATATGATAGACCTGGTCGCCCTGATCCCCCAGAAGTCACAAAAGTGAGCAAAGACGAGATGACTGTGGTTTGGAATCCACCTGAATACGATGGGGGAAAGTCTATCACAGGATACTACTTGGAGAGAAAAGAAAAACATGCAGTACGATGGGTCCCTGTGAATAAGAGTGCGGTCCCCGAGAGACGCATGAAAGTACAGAATCTCTTCCCAGGACATGAATACCAGTTCCGTGTCAAGGCAGAAAATGAAATTGGCATTGGAGAACCGAGCTTGCCATCCAGACCAGTGGTTGCAAAAGACCCCATAGGTGAGTCAGTTTTGTTTCTTCCTGATATTATAGCAATTATTAATTTCAAGCACAGAGGTATTAAATGAGTGAACCATAATATTAAAACATCATTTTAGCCAACATTTACAAATAGACCTTTATCAAATCACCTAAAATCCAGAAACCATAGTAGATTCTGATTTTTAAGAAGGCAATAAGGAGGACTCTGTAATGGCTATCTTTGTGGATTGACTATATAAACTTACAAATTAAAGTATTGCTTGTAGTAAATATATGTCCATTTTTTTTTTTTTGCATTTTATTTTTAGAACCACCTGGCCCACCAACCAATCTTAAAGTGGTTGACACAACCAAACATTCCATAACTCTTGGATGGGGAAAACCCGTTTATGATGGTGGTGCACCGATCATTGGCTATGTTGTTGAAATGAGACCCAAAATAGCAGATGCCTCACCAGATGAAGGCTGGAAAAGGTGCAATGCTGCAGCACAACTGGTTCGCATGGAATTCACTGTTACCAGCTTGGATGAGAACCAGGAATATGAGTTCCGGGTGTGTGCCCAGAACCAAGTTGGCATTGGACGCCCTGCAGAGCTAAAGGAAGCTATCAAACCTAAAGAAATCTTAGGTGAGGCCTCTTTTTCATTTAGCCACTGTCTCATTCCCATGTCATAGGTCCTAGGATTTTTCCCCTGTTCTGAAAATCAACCAATGACCATAATGTCATTAATGTTTGCAGAACCTCCAGAGATTGACTTGGATGCCAGTATGAGAAAGCTGGTCATCGTGAGAGCAGGATGTCCTATCCGACTCTTTGCAATAGTGAGAGGGCGGCCAGCCCCCAGAGTCACCTGGCGGAAAGTGGGTATTGACAACGTGGTCAGGAAAGGACAAGTCGATCTGGTTGACACTATGGCCTTCCTGGTTATCCCCAATTCTACCCGTGATGACTCAGGAAAATATTCCTTAACGCTTGTGAACCCAGCAGGAGAAAAGGCTGTGTTTGTGAATGTCAGAGTATTAGGTAAGTTGCTAGAAGGCCTCCCTGTCACCTTTCAAAAACAAATTAGTTCAAAAGGACACTGAAAAGACACACGTGTCTAATTCTCTGGTTCTTTACAGATACTCCTGGACCTGTATCTAATTTAAAAGTTTCGGATGTCACAAAAACATCATGCCATGTGTCCTGGGCCCCTCCTGAAAATGATGGTGGTAGCCCAGTGACACATTATATTGTGGAGAAACGTGAAGCGGACCGAAAGACATGGTCAAGAGTTACCTCAGAAGTTAAGAAAACCAGCTTCCATGTAACCAATCTGGTCTCTGGCAATGAATACTACTTCAGAGTAACTGCTGTCAATGAGTATGGCCCTGGTGTCCCCACGGATATCCCGAAACCTGTGCTTGCGTCAGATCCTCTAAGTAAGAAATCTCCTTTCTTCTTCCTTTTAACTCCAGTGCCATGTTGGTTTTTTGTTTATTTATTTGTTTGTTTGTTTGTTTGGCTGACTGTCTCAGACTGCCTTAATTGTGGGTCTGATAAGGCAGGTAGAGGTGGGAATCAAACTGGGAACCCCTGCACCTGACGGGGTTCTCTAGAGCAGCCGCTTAAACAACTGCGCTAACCCACAAGCTCCTCCAGTGCCTTATTTTAGCAAGATGCTAACAGTCTTTTAATCCATTTCTGAAAGGGATTTAACTTGTAGAACCTCTAATAATGCAATAAATGTGCAGTCCACTCAGGAATGACTTTTATGACCTGCTTCACCTTAATGCTTTCTTACTTTCTGCATACCAAACTATAGGTTTCATGTACTTCGAGGTAAATGGTATATTAAAAGTATACTAACAAAGGTCTGATGACATTAACCGGATAATTTTCTAAATTGTGTTTTTCTTGTAGGTGAGCCCGATCCTCCAAGAAAACTGGAAGTGACTGAGATGACAAAGAACAGCGCTGTCTTAGCCTGGTTACCTCCGCTCCGTGATGGCGGTGCTAAAATCGACGGCTATATCATCAGTTATAGAGAAGAAGATCAGCCTGCAGATCGCTGGACAGAGTATTCAGTAGTAAAAGACCTCAGCCTTGTTGTCTCTGGCTTAAAGGAAGGAAAGAAATATAAGTTCAGAGTAGCAGCTAGAAACGCTGTTGGAGTCAGCTTGCCAAGAGAAGCTGAAGGAGTATATGAAGCCAAAGAACAACTGCGTAAGTAATCATTGCTTCATTTAGAGCATGTGATAAAAGCTTATTAAAATTTTCTTTGGCCATATAGGCTTACCCCTGAAGAATCAAGTTCTAGAAATACATGCAAAATAGTAGTTTTCAAGCAAGTGGCCCCATAACACATAGTAAACATTAAACCATGACTCGATATATATATACATATATATTGAAAATATTTCATAAAAGGATAGGTATCATGACATCTGAAATGATACCTATCCTTTTATGCAACATTTTCTACTATATCTCATTTTATTTCTTTTGAAAATACTGTCTATAAGGCAAATACTACTTTGAACGCACAATGGGTGGAAACACTATTTCAAAAATCTTCCCCACCAGAGAGAATTTAACACCCCCTCCAAATTAATGTATTTCCATTTTACTTTCAGTGCCACCTAAGATCCTTATGCCAGAGCAAATTACTATTAAAGCTGGGAAGAAACTTCGCATCGAAGCCCATGTGTATGGAAAGCCACATCCCACCTGCAAGTGGAAAAAAGGAGAAGACGATGTTGTCACATCCAGCCACCTGGCAGTTCACAAAGCTGACAACTCTTCTGTTCTGATCATAAAAGATGTTACCAGGAAAGACAGTGGTTACTATAGCCTCACAGCAGAGAACAGTTCTGGAACAGACACTCAGAAGATCAAAGTCATTGTCATGGGTGAGTTAAGTACAGGACAATGTTGTTCAAGTACAAAGATCACACTTTTTTTCCTGTCACATCCATGTTCTTATATTTCTGCCCTCTTGGTGCATGCAGATGCTCCTGGACCCCCTCAGCCTCCATTTGATATTGCTGACATCGATGCTGATGCTTGTACCCTGTCCTGGCACATCCCTCTGGAAGATGGAGGCAGTAACATCACCAATTATGTAGTGGAGAAATGTGACGTGAGCCGAGGGGACTGGGTCACAGCTCTAGCTTCAGTCACCAAAACTTCCTGCAGGGTGGGAAAGCTGATCCCAGGCCAGGAGTACATATTTCGGGTCCGTGCTGAAAATCGATTTGGAATTTCAGAGCCTCTCCAGTCTCCAAAGATACTTGCAAAGTTTCCGTTTGGTACGTACTTTGCAAGGAGCAAAAGAAGTGTTGCTTTTCCACTCTGTTACTTAACGTTTACCAGCTGACATTTCCTTTACATCCATCTGCAGATGTGCCTAGTGAACCAAAGAATGCAAGGGTCACTAAGGTCAACAAAGACTGCATCTTTGTCGCGTGGGACAGACCAGACAGCGATGGGGGGAGCCCCATTACTGGTTATGTGATTGAACGCAAAGAAAGAAACAGCTTACTGTGGGTGAAAGCTAATGACACTGTGGTTAGGTCCACGGAATATCCTTGTGCTGGCCTTGTTGAAGGCCTTGAGTACTCGTTCAGAATCTATGCCCTAAACAAAGCTGGATCCAGCCCTCCCAGCAAACCAACAGAATATGTCACTGCAAGGATGCCAGTTGGTAAGTTTGTGAGGGGTTCACTTTGCTTTATAGTATTATGGAAGCCATTTAAATATTAGGGCCTCTGAAGATTACTATTTCTATTCAGGAATAGGCTCTATTTCTTACCATAAAAATGTTCTACATATGGCCTGGGGTGGGACTGGGGTGATAGCTCAAAGGTTTAAGCACCTGCCTGGCAAGTGCAAGGACCCGGGTTCGATCCCCAATAATGTATGGTGTGCTGGCCCTGGAGCCCCAGGAATAGTGGCACATGCCTGTAATCCCAGCTCTGGGGAGGCTGAGACAGGAGGATCACTGTAAACCCAAGCTCCATAGTGAGACCTTCTACCAAATATATAAGTAGATAAAAGTTTTTTTTTTTTTAAATTATGTTCTGCATATAAATCTCAGAAGTACATAGTAAGGACTCAAAGTATATCATTTGAAGCTTATCACTCAGGAACAGGGCAATTATATGAAGTATGGGATTTAAACTTCTGTCAGCAATTTAAGGGATGAAACTCTTCTGGTTTTAGATCCTCCTGGGAAACCTGAAGTTACTGATGTCACCAAGAACTCTGCATCCCTTATCTGGGCCCGTCCTAAGCATGATGGAGGGAGCAAAATTATTGGCTATTTTGTAGAAGCTTGTAAACTTCCTGGTGATAAGTGGGTCCGGTGCAACACGACACCTCACCAGATACCTCTGGAAGAGTACACAGCAACCGGCTTAGAAGAGAATGCTCAATATCAATTTAGAGCAATTGCTAAGACGGCAGTAAATATTAGCCAGCCTTCAGAACCTTCTGACCCAGTGACCATCCTTGCAGAAAATGGTAAGAATCCGCTGAGCACTACAGAAAAAGATGTGCAGCATGCAGGGTGTTCATTTCATTTATTAAAAAAAAAAAACCTCAACCTAGCCCTATGATAAAAAGGGAAAATAAAATGATAGGTAATCTGGATATTACACTAAAATTTTTATTACATAGACAACATGCTAAACTAAAAGCAGGACACCAAACTAAAGGTTAAAATTTCAACAGCATATATTCACAAATATGACAACCAAATGCCTTTGAATGATAGCAATGATTATGTGGAGATGTTAGAATTACAGAAATTATTTACTGATGCTCTCAGCATTGTCAAACCTCTGCATTAAGATTTTTGTTGCTTTACTAGTAAATATATTGCTTTAAAGGACCCTATCCTGGGTTATTGGGGTTTGGGAATAAAAATAGGGTAGATGTCAGTCAAAGGGATCAAAGTTCCAGCTAGGAGGAATAAGTATTAGTGAGCAACTATACAACATGGTGACAATAAGTAATAATGTCGCTAAAAGAGTATATTTCAGGATTAAAGTGCCTGCAAGTAGGCAAAGGTGCTGGGGGCTTGATCCTGGGCCAGCTGTGCCTGCCCCAACCCCAGCGTGTGCTGAGGTGGCGATTGAGACTAGGTGTGATGGTGCACGCCTATAATCCCTGCTCCTGAAAGGCTGTAAACAGGCGGATCACTAAAAGTCTGATCTAGTTGTGAGACCTGAATGCCCTGTAGACCCTTCCCTAAAATACAAAAAAAAAAAAAAAAAAAAAAAAGAACATTTTAAATGTTCTTATGACCAAAAAAATATTGCTGAATGGGTTAGTTGATGGATATGTTGATTTATTCATTCTCTAATGTACACATATACCAAAACATCAACTTGTACTTCCTAAATATATACAACTATTGTCTAATAAGGTAGAAATACCCTTGAAAGAGGTACAGGTCATGAATTTATATTATTAACACGAATTTTGTAAACACCAAGTCCCTTTATCTTTTTCTTTCCAGTTCCTCCTAGGATAGAGCTGAGTGTGGCCATGAAATCTTTGCTCACTGTAAAAGCTGGAACTAATGTTTGCCTGGATGCTACCGTTTTTGGTAAACCAATGCCAACTGTTTCTTGGAAGAAAGATGGCACACCAGTGAAACCAGCAGAAGGCATAAAGATGGCCATGCAGCGGAACCTGTGTACCTTGGAGCTGTTCAGTGTGAACCGAAAGGACTCAGGAGATTATACCATTACTGCTGAGAATTCTAGTGGTTCTAAATCAGCCACCATCAAGCTTAAAGTACTAGGTAATTAATCAATTTAATCAGAGTCCCATACTTTATATAGGTTGAGATTTATATATAAATCTTAGCAAACAATATTTATGAAGTAGTAGGTGAGAAAAAAATACATATACCAATATATATTTCCTAACCACTGAATTAATCTTATCACAGAACAATAGTCCTTTTGAGCTAAAAAGATGATTAGAAACCACATATTCTAATTACCTAAATTTGCATATTAAGAAACTAAGATTCTGAGAAGTTAAGACTTCAAGGTCACACAGGAAGTTAATGACAACAAAAAGACTGCAGCCTAAGCATCCAGACTTCTATTCTGCACTCATTCCCCGTTCCAAATGTACTAGTGAAAAATTTCACCTTTCCTCCCTAAATTTTTTAGATAAGCCAGGTCCTCCAGCATCTGTGAAAATCAACAAAATGTATTCAGATCGTGCGATGCTTTCTTGGGAACCCCCTCTTGAAGATGGAGGTTCAGAAATCACCAACTATATTGTGGACAAACGTGAAACAAGCAGGCCCAACTGGGCTCAAGTCTCTTCCATGGTACCCATCACCAGCTGCAGCGTGGAGAAGCTTATTGAAGGCCATGAGTATCAGTTCCGAATCTGTGCTGAGAACAAATACGGAGTGGGTGATCCAATCCTCACTGAACCAGCAATTGCTAAAAATCCATATGGTAGGAATGTTTTCTTATAGTTGTTTCTCTTAATGTTAATATTACCATTTAGCTTGGAAAGCTGATTTTTGAATCAATCTCTGCAGACCCACCTGGACGCTGTGATCCTCCTGTTATTAGCAACATAACCAAAGATCACATGACTGTCAGCTGGAAACCCCCAGCAGATGATGGTGGGTCCCCCATCACTGGCTATTTGCTTGAAAAGCGGGAAACACAGGCAGTCAACTGGACAAAGGTCAACAGAAAGCCTGTGATAGAAAGAACAATAAAAGCAACTGGTCTCCAAGAAGGTACCGAATATGAGTTCCGAGTCACAGCTATCAATAAAGCTGGACCAGGCAAGCCCAGTGATGCATCCAAAGCTGTGTATGCACAGGATCCTCTGTGTAAGTTTTCCTCAAAGCATTCCACACCCTTTCAGCCAGGATCAAATAACCAGGAATTAAGTTTTAATTAAAACTTTCTCATTCTTTATCCTCAGACCCCCCTGGCCCACCAGCTTTCCCTAAAGTGTATGATACAACCCATAGCTCCGTGAGTCTATCTTGGGGCAAACCAGCTTTTGATGGTGGTAGCCCAATCATTGGTTATCTTGTTGAAGTAAAGCGAGCTGACTCTGACCACTGGGTGAGGTGCAATTTACCAGAGAAGCTCCCGAAAACCCGCTTTGAAGTAACCGGCCTGATTGAAAATACAGAGTATCAGTTCCGCGTGTATGCTGTTAATAAGATTGGGTACAGTGACCCCAGTGATGTGCCAGATAAACACTGCCCCAAGGACATCTTGAGTAAGTATTACCTAAAGATAGATGGGGTTTTTCTCATCAATTTGTATAAGAAGAGGGAGGACATAACTCCATAGTGTAGGTTTATTTATGCACTTCAGAGTTAGTAACTCCAGGTGTACATTTTAAGAGAGTTGGGTTGATATTTCATGCTATTATAAATGCTGTTATAGGCAATGAAATGCAAAGTAATTTGCAGTTGCAAAAAACATTTCATAGGTACATGAAAACTTAATATCTTCCAAAGAATATGCAATGTGGGAATTTCATTCTGAGAATAAAGCGTGTTTTTAAATTAAATAATTATTAGTCATTCTTCTGGTTGCAATTTACTCTTACAGTCTAACATCTCTATCAACATGTAGTTGATGGTCTCTCCATAATAAACTTCCTCTCTTGACTTCTTTTCACTAAATTTCCATAACTATCCACCCAACACACGTTTTAGAAAATTACCTAGCATTACATTTCACTTGAAAAGATATATATACATATATATCTTCCGACAATGAAATAATAAAAACAGCCAGAGTACTATGTATGGCAGAGTGCCTTCACAGAATATAAGAAGGTAATAACAAGAATGTAAGAGACTCAAAAATCAATCTCCTACTTTCTTTTCATGTATTAAAAAGTGTGTAGCATTTAGGAGCACAGAACGTACAGATCCTCCAAGCAATACTTGAGTGAGCCTAACACATATAGAAAATGAAAAGATCAACAGTTGGTAAAGAGTATTTGAGATACCTTTAAGAATTATATTAAGGATGTTTTAGTGAACAAGAAATGAATTTTAGAAAGGAAGTGTATCATAGGAATAATAAGGTCAGCCCTTGGAAATATACTTGACCATTAAATTTTTATTAATTATCTTCATCACATAGTTCCACCTGAGGGAGAGCTGGATGCAGAATTACGGAAAACACTGATATTGCGTGCTGGGGTTACAATGAGACTCTACGTGCCGGTAAGAGGGCGGCCACCTCCGAAGATTACTTGGTCAAAACCAAATGTCAACTTAAGAGAAAGAATTGGACTGGACATAAAGTCGACTGACTTTGACACTTTCTTGCGCTGTGAAAATGTGAACAAATACGATGCAGGAAAATACATCTTAACCCTGGAGAACAGCTGCGGCAAAAAGGAATACACCATTGTAGTGAAAGTGCTTGGTGAGTCTACTTGGAAAGAAGAATCCTGTCTGGGCAGAACTATAGCTTATATATATTTATATGAAGGAAAACTTTTACAATTGCTATTTATTTCCCATTTCTCCAGATACCCCTGGGCCTCCTGTCAATGTGACTGTAAAGGAAGTGTCCAAAGACTCAGCGTACATCACCTGGGATCCTCCCATTATTGATGGTGGAAGCCCTATTATAAACTACGTGGTAGAAAAACGTGATGCAGAAAGGAAGTCCTGGTCTACAGTGACAACTGAGTGCTCAAAAACAAGCTTCAGAGTATCCAACTTGGAGGAGGGGAAGTCCTACTTTTTCAGAGTATTTGCTGAAAATGAGTACGGCATTGGTGATCCTGGTGAGACACGTGATGCCGTCAAAGCTTCCGGTGAGCAAAAGAACCATATCGTGTGGGGTGACGTTGGTTAGCTGGGCCTTCAGCTTATCATTTCTTCTTCACTTTAGAAACCCCTGGGCCAGTCGTGGACCTGAAAGCGTTGTCTGTAACGAAGTCATCTTGCACCATCGGCTGGAAAAAGCCTCGCAGTGATGGTGGAAGTCGAATTACTGGATATGCCGTGGATTTCCTGACTGAAGATAATAAGTGGCAACGGGTTATGAAATCTCTAAGCCTGCAGTACACCACCAAAGATTTGAGTGAGGGGAAGGAATACACTTTCAGAGTGTGTGCTGAGAATGACAATGGAGAAGGTACCCCAAGTGAAATTACAGTCCTGGCGAAGGATGATGTTGGTAAGCCACTCCCCAGACGTCTTTATTTTCTTCTTATTGTCACTAAAAATGTGTTCTTTGGCCCTATTCACAGGCCTGTCAAAAACAATCCATTAAATCATGTAATGATCTGGGGCCTGCCAAATAGCTCAGTGGATTGAAGCACCTGCTCAGGCAGGGTTCGATCCCCTGTGCCATGCCAGCCCCACACCTGGGGCACACTGAGACTGTGATTGAGACTGAGCATGGTGGTGCATGCCTGTAATTCAAGCTCTTGGAAGGGTAAACACAAGAAGATCTCTATGAGTCTAATCTAGTGAGACCCTGTAGACCCAGTACTAAATTTAAAAGAAAAAAAAAAAAAAAAAGCATGTAATGATCTGAAAAAGTTAACTGCCTGGCCTTAATTTGTTGAACTGGGAATATAGCTCAGTGATAAGAGTATTTGCCTAGCACACCTGAGGCCTGTGTTTGATCCTTACAACCAGAGGAAAAAACTAATGATTTATGTCTGCTGTTTTACAGTGGCTCCTGATCTTGACTTAAAGGATCTACCTGATTTGTGCTATTTGGCTAAAGAAAACAGCAACTTCCGTCTTAAGATCCCCATCAAGGGCAAGCCAGCACCATCAGTATCCTGGAAGAAAGGAGAAGACCCTCTAGCAACTGACACAAGAGTCAGTGTTGAGTCATCTGCTGTTAATACAACTCTTGTAGTGTACGATTGCCAAAAGTCTGATGCTGGAAAATACACAATCACACTTAAGAATGTGGCTGGCACAAAGGAAGGAACTCTCTCCATAAAAGTTGTTGGCAAACCTGGCATCCCCACTGGGCCAATCAGATTTGATGAAGTCACAGCAGAAGCCATGACCTTGAAGTGGGCGCCTCCAAAGGATGATGGAGGTTCTGAAATCACCAACTATATTCTAGAGAAGAGAGACACTGTGAATAACAAGTGGGTGACATGTGCTTCTGCTGTCCAGAAAACCACCTTCAGAGTCACAAGACTTCATGAGGGAATGGAGTATACCTTCAGAGTCAGTGCTGAAAATAAATATGGAGTAGGAGAAGGCCTGAAATCAGAGCCCATTGTTGCTAAACACCCATTTGGTAAGTATCTCAAAGTCAAAAAACAGAAAACATGGTTTTGTGGTGGTTCCTTTTTATAAAATTTGCCTTGTATACTTTTTCCTAGATGTGCCCGATGCTCCCCCACCTCCCAGTATTGTGGATGTGAGACATGATTCCGTATCTCTTACTTGGACTGACCCCAAGAAGACTGGTGGCTCTCCAATTACAGGTATTTAGTTTGTTCTTGTCTTACAGCTCCAGGCCAATGTTCCTTTCAAATATTTCCTTGAAGACTAAGTAAATGTGCGCTTATTGCTTACAACATGGTCTGCATATGAAATAATGCATTTTTCTTTCAGTACATATGACAAATGTTTAATTTCATTGAAAACTTCATAATGTGACAGTTAATAAAGACTTTCCTGTGGCAATACTTATTTTTTAAGCTGATGTTCAACTGAGGAGCACTAATGATAGGTATTATAGAAGCCAAAAATGGAACTATGCCTGAGCAATAAAAGTGTAGATAGTATACATGATTAGCTGTTTAACCTATAAATGATTTGAATGTATTGTATAGTAAAATAAACCTGTGTTTGTACTTTGCATCTGAATCGATTCATTCATGGTTTTATTTGTAGGATATCACATTGAGTTCAAGGAAAGAAACAGCCTTTTGTGGAAGAGAGCTAATAAGACTCCCATAAGGATGAAAGACTTTAAAGTGACAGGATTAACCGAAGGTCTTGAATATGAATTCCGAGTCATGGCCATCAATTTAGCAGGAGTGGGCAAGCCCAGCCTCCCATCAGAGCCAGTTGTGGCACTTGATCCAATTGGTAAGTTGTTATGCAGAGAAAAACACAAGCACTTTTACCACATGAGGCAAACATGGGTATTTGTTTGACTGGTCTTACTTTTATTTTAGACCCTCCTGGAAAACCTGAGGTTATTAATGTAACAAGAAATTCTGTGACTCTCATATGGACTGAACCCAAATATGATGGTGGACATAAGTTAACTGGATACATTGTAGAGAAGCGGGATCTACCTTCTAAGTCTTGGATGAAAGCCAACCATATAAACGTCCCTGACTGTGCATTTACTGTGACTGACCTTGTTGAGGGTGGAAAATATGAATTCAGAATTAGGGCAAAGAATACAGCAGGTGCCATCAGTGCGCCATCAGAAAGTACAGGAACCATCATTTGTAAGGATGAATACGGTAGGTCCATTTTATTTTTACTATATCAAAAAGTAGCAAAGTTAAGCCTCCTTCCTTCTCTGACTAAAATGTTTGTCCATTTGTTTTTCTCTGCAGAGGCACCAACCATTGTCCTTGATCCCACAATAAAAGATGGTCTAACAGTTAAAGCAGGGGAAGCCATTGTTTTGAGTGCCATTAGCATTCTTGGCAAACCTCTTCCAAAGTCAAGTTGGTCCAAGGCAGGAAAAGACATCAGGCCATCAGACATCTCTCAGATCACTTCAACCCCAACATCTTCCACACTTACAGTCAAGTATTCTAGTAGAAAAGATGCGGGTGAATATACAATCACTGCTACCAATCCTTTTGGCACAAAGGAAGAACATGTGAAAGTAACAGTCCTTGACGTACCCGGTCCCCCAGGTCCTATCGCAATTAGCAATGTTTCTGCTGAAAAAGCAACACTTACATGGACACCTCCCTTGGAGGATGGTGGGTCACCAATTAAATCATATGTTCTGGAAAAGAGAGAAACCAGCAGACTTTTGTGGACAGTGGTTGCTGAAGATATTCAGTCTTGCAGGCATGTGGTAACCAAGCTTATCCAAGGAAATGAGTACATCTTCCGGGTCTCTGCTGTAAATCACTATGGCAAAGGAGAACCTGTACAATCTGAGCCTGTCAAAATGGTAGACCGATTTGGTACGTAGAGCATGCCAGGGAACTGGCACATAAAGACTCACTTCATAGTTCAGGTCATCATGGATTACTCACAAATTTGCTTTCTTTTCTAGGTCCTCCTGGCCCTCCTGGAAAACCAGAGATATCAAATATCACTAAGAATACTGCCACTGTCAGTTGGAAAAGGCCAATTGATGATGGCGGCAGTGAGATTACAGGATATCACATAGAAAGGAGAGAAAAGAAAGGTTTGCGATGGGTGAGAGCAACCAAGACACCGGTTTCAGATCTAAGATGCAAAGTAACAGGACTTCAAGAGGGAAACACCTATGAATTCCGCGTCAGTGCAGAAAACAGAGCAGGCATTGGTCCACCCAGTGATGCGTCAAATCCTGTTTTAATGAAAGATGCTGCATGTTAGTATGGATCCTTTTCAACACTCCTCATTTGGGAGTTGCAATGTTACAGATAAATTATCCAAAAGCCAAAGTCTTCATATGCATTCTTTATCTTTTTCAGATCCTCCAGGACCACCTTCAAATGCACATGTCACTGATACTACCAAGAAATCTGCTTCTTTAGCATGGGGCAAGCCTCACTATGACGGTGGGCTTGAGATCACAGGCTATGTGGTAGAGCATCAAAAAGTAGGAGATGAAACCTGGATAAAAGATACAACAGGAACTGCCCTCCGAATCACTCAATTTGTTGTCCCTGATCTTCAGACTAAAGAAAAATATAACTTTAGAATCAGTGCTATCAATGATGCAGGTATTGGGGAGCCAGCAGTGATTCCAAACGTGGAAATCATAGAACGGGAAATGCCTCCTGATTTTGAACTGGATGCTGAGCTTCGAAGAACTCTTGTGGTTAGAGCAGGACTCAGTATTAGAATTTTTGTGCCAATTAAAGGTCGTCCAGCTCCTGAAGTGACATGGACCAAAGATGATGTGAACCTGAAAAACAGAGCCAATATTGAAAATACAGAATCATTTACTCTTCTGATTATCCCAGAATGTAATAGATATGACACTGGGAAATTTGTGATGACCATTGAAAATGCAGCTGGGAAGAAAAGTGGCTTTGTTAATGTCAGAGTCTTGGATACCCCCGGCCCTGTCCTTAACCTAAAGCCAACAGACATCACCAAGGACAGTGTCACCCTGCACTGGGATCTGCCTCTGATCGATGGGGGCTCACGTATCACAAACTATATTGTGGAGAAACGTGAAGCAACACGGAAATCTTATTCCACAGTTACTACCAAATGCCACAAATGCACATATAAAGTTACTGGCTTGTCTGAAGGATGCGAATACTTCTTCAGAGTGATGGCAGAAAATGAATATGGGATTGGTGAGCCAGCAGAAACTACAGAACCTGTAAAAGCCTCTGAAGCGCCATCACCCCCAGATAGCCTTAACATTATGGACATAACTAGAAGCACAGTCAGCTTGGCATGGCCCAAACCCAAGCATGATGGTGGCAGTAAGATCACTGGCTACGTGATTGAAGCCCAAAGAAAAGGCTCTGATGTGTGGACACACATCACAACCGTAAAAGGATTAGAATGTGTTGTGAAGAATCTAACAGAAGGGGAGGAATATACCTTCCAAGTGATGGCCGTGAACAGTGCAGGAAGAAGTGCCCCGAGAGAAAGCAGACCTGTCATTGTGAAGGAGCAAACAGTGCTTCCAGAGCTAGACCTCCGTGGCATCTATCAGAAACTGGTCATTGCCAGAGCTGGTGAAAACATCAAAGTTGAAATTCCAGTGCTTGGACGACCAAAACCCACAGTTACTTGGAAAAAAGGAGACCAAGTCCTTAAACAGACACAAAGAGTCAATGTTGAAAATACGGCAACATCAACCATCTTAAATATCAATGAGTGTGTCAGAAGTGACAGTGGGCCCTATCCATTATCAGCAAAGAACATCGTAGGAGAGGTTGGCGATGTCATCACCATTCAAGTCCATGATGTCCCAGGGCCACCCACTGGACCAATCAAATTTGATGAAGTTTCATCTGACTTTGTAACCTTCTCTTGGGACCCACCTGAGAATGATGGAGGTGTACCAATAAGCAATTATGTGGTGGAAATGCGACAGACTGATAGTACTACATGGGTAGAGTTAGCAACCACTGTCATACGTACTACCTATAAAGCCACTCACCTTACTACTGGAGTGGAATACCAATTCCGTGTAAAAGCTCAAAACAGATATGGAGTTGGGCCAGGCATCACGTCTGCATCTGTAGTTGCCAGCTATCCATTTAAGGTCCCTGGGCCTCCTGGTACCCCTCAGGTGACTGCAGTTACCAAAGACTCCATAACAATCAGCTGGCATGAGCCACTCTCTGATGGTGGAAGCCCCATTTTAGGATATCACATTGAAAGGAAAGAAAGAAATGGTATTCAGTGGCAAACTGTGAGCAAAGCATTAGTACCAGGCAATATTTTCAAATCCAGTGGCCTTACGGATGGTATTGCTTATGAGTTCCGAGTAATTGCAGAAAACATGGCAGGCAAGAGCAAGCCGAGCAAGCCATCTGAACCAGTGTTTGCTTTGGATCCCATTGACCCACCTGGGAAACCGGTACCTCTAAATATTACTAGACACACAGTGGCACTTAAATGGGCTAAGCCTGAATATACTGGAGGCTTTAAAATTACTAGTTACATAGTTGAAAAGAGAGACCTTCCAAACGGACGGTGGCTGAAGGCCAACTTCAGCAACATTTTGGAGAATGAATTCACAGTCAGTGGCCTAACAGAAGACGCTGCCTATGAATTCCGTGTAATTGCCAAAAATGCTGCAGGTGCTATCAGTCCACCCTCAGAGCCATCAGATGCCATTACCTGCAGGGATGACATCGAAGCACCAAAGATAATGGTGGACGTTAAATTTAAGGACACAGTTATATTAAAGGCAGGTGAGGCATTC
Source organism: Ctenomys sociabilis (assembly GCA_004027165.1). Taxonomy (NCBI): domain Eukaryota; kingdom Metazoa; phylum Chordata; class Mammalia; order Rodentia; family Ctenomyidae; genus Ctenomys; species Ctenomys sociabilis. Next base: position 70,400 of record PVKA01000004.1, on the reverse strand, counting down.
AAGCTGGAAGCTGATGTTTCAGGTCGCCCGCCTCCAACAATGGAATGGACCAAGGATGGAAAGGAGCTGGAAAGCACAGCAAAATTAGAAATAAAAATTGCAGATTTCTCCACCAATCTGATAAACAAGGATTCCTCGAGGAAGGATAGCGGTGCCTATATCCTCACAGCAACCAATCCTGGTGGCTTTGCCAAACACATTTTCAATGTCAGAGTTCTCGACAGACCAGGCCCACCTGAAGGACCTCTAGCTGTATCTGATATGACAGCAGAAAAGTGTGTACTGTCATGGCTGCCTCCCCTGGATGACGGAGGTGCCAAAATCGAACATTATATAATACAGAAACGTGAAACCAGCAGGTTGGCATGGACAAATGTGGCCTCTGAAGTCCAAGTAACAAAACTGAAGGTCACTAAACTTTTGAAAGGCAATGAATACATATTCCGTGTCATGGCTGTAAATAAATATGGAGTTGGAGAGCCACTGGAATCAGAGCCTGTGCTTGCAGTGGATCCTTATGGACCTCCTGATCCACCCAAAAACCCTGAAGTGACAACTATTACTAAAGATTCCATGGTTGTCTGCTGGGGACATCCTGACTCTGATGGTGGAAGTGAAATCATAAATTATATTGTGGAACGGCGTGATAAAGCTGGGCAACGCTGGGTGAAATGCAACAAGAAAACCCTTACTGATTTAAGATATAAAGTGTCTGGACTGACAGAGGGACATGAATATGAGTTCAGGATTATGGCAGAAAATGCTGCTGGTATTAGTGCACCAAGTTCTACCAGTCCGTTTTATAAAGCTTGTGATGCTGTGTTTAAACCTGGCCCACCAGGTAATCCACGCGTTCTTGATACAAGCAGATCATCCATTTCTATTGCCTGGAATAAACCTATTTATGATGGCGGTTCAGAAATCACTGGGTACATGGTTGAGATTGCCCTGCCAGAGGAAGATGAATGGCAGATTGTCACCCCACCAGCTGGACTCAAGGCAACTTCCTATACCATCACTGGCCTCATAGAGAATCAAGAATACAAAATCCGAATCTATGCCATGAATTCTGAAGGTATTGGGGAACCTGCCCTTGTTCCTGGAACTCCAAAGGCTGAAGACAGGATGCTGCCTCCAGAGATTGAACTGGATGCTGACTTGCGCAAAGTCGTCACTATAAGAGCCTGTTGCACCCTGAGACTTTTTGTCCCGATCAAAGGAAGGCCTGCACCCGAAGTGAAGTGGGCCCGGGAACATGGACAGTCTTTGGATAAAGCTAGCATTGAATCTACAAGCTCTTACACCCTTCTCATTGTGGGAAATGTAAACAGATTTGACAGTGGCAAGTACATACTGACTGTGGAGAACAGCTCAGGCAGTAAGTCTGCATTTGTCAATGTGAGAGTACTAGATACACCAGGTCCTCCACAGGATCTGAAAGTGAAAGAGGTCACGAAGACATCTGTCACCCTAACATGGGATCCTCCACTTCTTGATGGAGGATCAAAAATAAAGAACTACATTGTTGAAAAGCGAGAATCCACAAGAAAAGCATATTCAACTGTTGCAACAAACTGTCACAAGACGACCTGGAAGGTAGACCAGCTTCAAGAAGGCTGTAGTTACTATTTCAGAGTTCTTGCTGAAAATGAATATGGCATTGGACTGCCTGCTGAAACTGCAGAGTCTGTGAAAGCATCAGAACGACCTCTTCCTCCAGGGAAAATCACGTTGGTGGATGTCACGAGAAATAGCGTGTCACTCTCTTGGGAGAAACCAGAACACGATGGAGGCAGCCGCATTCTAGGTTATATTGTAGAGATGCAGAGTAAAGGCAGTGACAAATGGGCCACATGTGCCACAGTCAAAGTCACTGAAGCCACAATAACTGGACTGATCCAGGGTGAAGAATATTCTTTCCGCGTTTCAGCTCAGAACGAAAAGGGCATTAGTGATCCAAGACAACTGAGTGTGCCAGTGATCGCCAAAGATCTTGTCATTGCACCAGCCTTCAAACTCCTGTTCAATACTTTCACTGTACTAGCAGGTGAAGACCTTAAAGTTGATGTCCCATTTATTGGACGTCCTACACCAGCTGTAACATGGCATAAAGACGAGGTACCACTGAGGCAGACAACTAGAGTGAATGCAGAGAGCACAGAAAATAATTCACTGCTGACAATAAAGGAAGCCTGCCGAGAAGATGTTGGATATTACATAGTTAAGCTGACTAACTCTGCTGGTGAAGCTACTGAAACTCTTAATATTATTGTTCTTGACAAACCAGGGCCTCCAACTGGACCTGTCAAAATGGACGAAGTGACAGCTGACAGCATCACTCTCTCCTGGGGACCACCAAAGTATGATGGAGGAAGTTCTATCAATAATTACATTGTAGAGAAACGGGACACCTCCACAACCACTTGGCAAATTGTGTCAGCTACAGTTGCAAGGACAACAATAAAGGCCTGCAGATTAAAGACTGGATGTGAATATCAGTTTAGAATTGCTGCTGAGAATAGATATGGGAAGAGTACCTACCTCAATTCAGAGCCTATTATTGCTCAGTACCCTTTCAAAGTTCCTGGACCACCTGGCACACCATTTGTCACATTCTCCTCCAAGGACAGCATGGAAGTACAATGGCATGAGCCAGTCAGTGATGGAGGAAGCAGAGTCATCGGCTATCATCTAGAACGCAAGGAAAGAAACAGCATCCTCTGGGTCAAGTTGAATAAAACACCTATTCCTCAAACCAAGTTTAAGACAACTGGCCTTGAGGAAGGCATTGAATATGAATTTAGAGTCTCTGCAGAAAACATTGTGGGCATTGGAAAACCAAGTAAACCATCCGAATGCTTTGTAGCTCGTGACCCTTGTGATCCACCAGGACGACCAGAGGCGATCATTGTCACAAGGAACTCTGTAACTCTTCAGTGGAAGAAGCCTACCTATGATGGAGGAAGCAAGATCACTGGTTATGTAGTTGAAAAGAAAGAATTACCTGATGGCCGCTGGATGAAAGCCAGTTTTACGAATATCATTGAAACCCAATTTGAAGTAACTGGCCTAATTGAAGATCATAGATATGAGTTCCGAGTTATAGCTCGAAATGCCGCAGGCGTGTTTAGTGACCCTTCAGAGAGCACAGGAGCAATAACAGCAAGAGATGAAGTAGACCCACCGAGAATCAGTATGGACCCCAAGTACAAAGATACAGTTGTGGTTCATGCTGGTGAGTCCTTCAAAATTGATGCAGATATACAGGGCAAGCCAATACCAACCACCCAGTGGATAAAGGGTGATCAGGAGCTTTCAAACACAGCTCGATTAGAAATAAAGAGCACTGACTTTGCCACCAGTCTCAGCGTAAAGGATGCAGTACGCGTTGACAGTGGAAACTATATTCTAAAGGCCAAAAATGTTGCAGGAGAGAGATCAGTGACTGTGAATGTGAAAGTTCTTGATAGACCAGGGCCACCTGAAGGACCTGTCGCGATATCAGGGGTTACAGCAGAAAAATGCACACTGGCCTGGAAACCCCCACTTCAGGATGGTGGGAGTGACATCACAAATTATATTGTGGAACGGCGAGAAACTAGTCGTCTAGTCTGGACTGTGGTTGATGCCAATGTGCAAATTCTCAGCTGCAAGGTCACTAAGCTTCTTGAAGGCAATGAATATATTTTCCGTATAATGGCTGTAAACAAATACGGTGTTGGTGAACCTCTTGAATCTGAGTCATTAATTGCCAAGAATCCATTTGTAGTACCAGATGCACCAAAGGCTCCAGAAGTCACAACAGTGACCAAGGACTCAATGATTGTTGTATGGGAAAGACCAGCATCTGACGGTGGCAGTGAAATTCTTGGATATGTCCTTGAAAAACGCGACAAAGAGGGCATTCGCTGGACAAGATGTCACAAGCGCCTGATTGGAGAACTGCGCTTGAGAGTAACTGGGCTTATAGAGAATCACGATTATGAATTCAGAGTCTCTGCTGAGAATGCTGCTGGACTTAGTGAACCAAGCCCTCCTTCTGCCTACCAAAAAGCTTGTGATCCTATTTACAAACCAGGTCCTCCCAACAACCCCAAAGTTGTGGATATTACCAGATCTTCAGTTTTTCTTTCCTGGAGCAAACCAATATATGATGGTGGCTGTGAAATCCAAGGATACATTGTTGAGAAATGTGACGTGAGTGTTGGTGAATGGACAATGTGCACACCACCAACTGGAATCAATAAAATGAATATAGAAGTAGAGAAGCTAATGGAAAAACATGAATACAACTTCCGTATTTGTGCCATTAACAAAGCTGGAGTTGGTGAACATGCTGATGTCCCAGGACCTGTAATAGTTGAAGAAAAATTGGAAGCACCAGACATAGATCTTGACCTAGAACTAAGGAAAGTCATAAATATAAGGGCAGGTGGCTCCTTAAGGCTATTTGTTCCTATAAAAGGTCGCCCTACGCCAGAAGTCAAATGGGGAAAAGTGGATGGTGACATCCGAGATGCAGCTATAATTGATGTCACTAGCAGTTTCACCTCTCTTGTTCTTGACAATGTCAATCGATATGATAGTGGAAAGTATACTCTCACATTAGAGAACAGCAGTGGAACAAAATCTGCCTTTGTTACTGTGAGAGTATTGGATACACCCAGTCCACCTGTTAACCTGAAAGTCACAGAAATCACCAAGGACTCAGTATCAATCACATGGGAACCTCCTTTGTTAGATGGGGGATCCAAAATAAAAAATTACATTGTTGAGAAACGTGAAGCCACAAGAAAGTCATATGCTGCCGTTGTAACAAACTGCCATAAGCATTCTTGGAAAATTGATCAGCTCCAAGAAGGTTGCAGTTATTACTTTAGAGTCACAGCTGAGAATGAATATGGTATTGGCCTTCCTGCCCGCACTACTGATCCAATTAAGGTTGCAGAAGTACCACAACCTCCAGGAAAACTAAGTGTGGATGATGTGACCAGAAACAGTGTCTCTCTGAGTTGGACAAAGCCTGAACATGATGGTGGCAGCAAAATCATTCAGTATATTGTGGAAATGCAAGCTAAACACAGTGAGAAATGGTCTGAATGTGCTCGGGTAAAGTCCCTTGAGGCAGTAATAACCAACCTAACCCAAGGAGAAGAGTATCTTTTTAGAGTTGTTGCTGTAAATGAAAAGGGAAGAAGTGATCCTAGGTCCCTTGCGGTTCCAATAATTGCCAAAGATCTGGTTATAGAGCCAGATGTGAGACCTGCATTCAGCAGTTATAGTGTACAGGTTGGCCAAGATCTGAAAATAGAAGTACCAATTTTTGGACGTCCTAAACCAACTATTACCTGGACTAAAGATGATCTTCCTCTGAAGCAGACCACAAGAATCAATGTTACTGATTCACTTGACCTCACCACACTCAGTATTAAGGAAACTCATAAGGATGACAGTGGACACTATGGAATCACGGTTGCCAATGTTGTTGGTCAGAAAACGGCATCCATCGAAATTATAACTCTGGATAAACCTGATCCTCCGAAAGGACCTGTTAAATTTGATGAAATCAGTGCTGAGAGTATTACATTATCTTGGCAACCTCCAATATACACAGGGGGCTGCCAGATTACTAATTACATTGTTCAGAAAAGAGATACAACCACCACCATATGGGATATTGTTTCTGCTACTGTTGCTAGAACTACACTCAAAGTAACAAAGCTGAAAACCGGTACAGAATACCAATTCAGAATATTTGCTGAAAATAGATATGGACAAAGCTTTGCCTTAGAGTCAGAACCAGTTGTGGCTCAATATCCCTACAAAGAACCAGGTCCTCCGGGTACACCATTTGCTGTAGCCATTTCCAAAGACTCTATGGTCATACAGTGGCATGAACCAATCAATAATGGTGGAAGCCCCATCATAGGTTACCACCTCGAGAGAAAGGAAAGAAATAGTATTTTGTGGACAAAAGTCAACAAAACTATTATTCATGACACCCAGTTTAAGGTGCTAAATCTTGAAGAAGGAATTGAATATGAATTCAGAGTTTGTGCAGAAAATATTGTTGGTGTAGGCAAGCCAAGTAAGAATTCAGAATGCTATGTAGCCCGAGATCCCTGTGACCCACCAGGCACCCCTGAAGCAATAATAGTTAAAAGAAATGAAATCACTTTACAGTGGACCAAACCTGTATATGATGGTGGAAGTATGATTACAGGATACATTGTAGAGAAACGTGATCTACCTGAGGGTCGCTGGATGAAAGCTAGCTTCACAAATGTTATTGAAACTCAATTTACTGTGTCAGGTCTCACAGAAGATCAAAGATATGAGTTCAGAGTCATTGCAAAGAATGCAGCTGGTGCAGTAAGTAAACCATCTGATAGTACTGGACCAATAACTGCCAAGGATGAGGTTGAACTCCCAAGGATTTCCATGGATCCAAAGTTCAGAGACACAATAGTGGTCAATGCTGGAGAAACATTCAGGCTTGAAGCTGACGTCCATGGAAAGCCTCTGCCTACCATTGAGTGGTTACGAGGTGATAAGGAAGTTGAAGAATCTGCCAGATGTGAAATAAAGAACACAGACTTCAAGGCTTTACTTATTATAAAGGATGCCATTAGAATCGACGGTGGACAGTATATCTTAAGAGCCTCCAATGTTGCAGGTTCTAAGTCTTTCCCAGTAAATGTGAAAGTATTAGATAGACCAGGCCCACCAGAAGGGCCAGTGCAGGTTACTGGAGTTACTGCTGAAAAATGCACTTTAGCATGGTCTCCTCCACTCCAGGATGGTGGCAGTGACATTTCTCATTATGTTGTTGAAAAGCGAGAAACCAGTAGACTTGCATGGACTGTGGTTGCGTCAGAAGTTGTGACCAATTCTTTGAAAATTACCAAACTCCTAGAAGGAAATGAATATATTTTCCGTATAATGGCTGTAAACAAATATGGTGTTGGAGAACCTCTGGAATCTGCACCAGTGCTTATGAAAAATCCATTTGTGCTACCTGGGCCACCCAAAAGCTTGGAAGTCACAAACATTGCCAAAGATTCTATGACTGTCTGTTGGAACCGTCCAGATAGCGATGGTGGAAGTGAGATTATTGGTTACATTGTAGAGAAAAGAGACAGAAGTGGCATTCGGTGGGTAAAATGTAATAAACGCCGCATTATAGATTTGCGTCTGAGAGTAACAGGATTAACAGAAGATCATGAGTATGAATTCAGAGTCTCTGCTGAAAATGCTGCTGGAGTTGGAGAACCAAGTCCAGCCACAGTTTATTATAAGGCTTGTGATCCGGTGTTCAAACCTGGCTCACCCACCAATGTGCATGTTGTAGACACCACTAAAAGTTCAATTACACTTGCCTGGAGTAAACCCATCTATGACGGTGGCAGTGAAATCTTGGGGTACATCGTAGAAATCTGTAAAGCAGATGAAGAGGAATGGCAAATAGTTACTCCACAAACTGGCCTCAAAGTCACTCGATTTGAAATCGCAAAACTCACTGAACATCAGGAATATAAAATACGAGTCTGTGCCCTCAACAAAGTTGGTTTAGGTGAGCCTGCATCAGTTCCTGGTACTGTGAAACCAGAAGATAAACTTGAAGCTCCTGAACTTGACCTGGACTCTGAGTTAAGGAAAGGAATCATTGTAAGGGCTGGTGGATCTGCTAGAATTCATATTCCATTCAAAGGCCGCCCAACCCCTGAGATCACTTGGTCTCGAGAGGAAGGTGAATTCACAGATAAGGTCCAAATTGAAAAGGGAGTCAACTTTACTCAACTATCAATAGATAACTGTGATAGAAATGATGCTGGAAAATACCTTCTCAAGTTGGAAAACAGCAGTGGCTCTAAGTCTGCTTTTGTAACTGTGAAAGTTCTTGACACCCCAGGACCACCACAGAATTTGACAGTCAAAGAAATCAGAAAAGATTCTGTTCTCCTGGCATGGGAACCACCCCTCATTGATGGAGGGGCAAAGGTTAAGAACTATGTGATTGATAAGCGTGAGTCAACCAGAAAAGCCTATGCCAATGTGAGTAGTAAGTGCAGCAAAACAAGCTTTAAAGTTGAGAACCTTACAGAGGGAGCCATTTATTACTTTAGAGTCATGGCTGAGAATGAGTTTGGAGTTGGTGTTCCCGTAGAAACCACAGATGCTGTGAAAGCTTCTGAACCTCCTTCCCCACCAGGAAAGGTCACTCTCACTGATGTGTCCCAGACCAGTGCATCACTTATGTGGGAGAAACCTGAACATGATGGTGGAAGCAGAGTCCTGGGTTATGTTGTTGAAATGCAGCCCAAAGGAACTGAGAAGTGGAGTGTTGTGGCTGAATCCAAAGTCTGCAACGCTGTTGTCACTGGTTTGAGTTCTGGACAAGAGTATCAGTTCCGTGTCAAGGCCTATAATGAGAAAGGCAAAAGTGACCCAAGAGTGCTTGGTGTTCCTGTTATAGCCAAGGACCTGACTATACAGCCTAGTTTTAAGTTACCATTCAACACATATAGTGTCCAAGCTGGAGAAGACCTCAAAATAGAAATTCCTATCATTGGCCGACCAAGACCTAAAATTCAATGGGTCAAAGGTGGCGAGTCTCTCAAACAGACCACAAGAGTAAATGTGGAAGAAACAGCTACCTCAACTATTTTACACATTAAAGATAGTAGCAAAGATGATTTTGGAAAGTACACCATAACTGCAACAAACAGTGCAGGTACAGCAACAGAAAACCTCAGCATTATTGTTTTAGAAAAGCCTGGACCTCCAGTTGGACCAGTGAAGTTTGATGAAGTTAGTGCTGACTTTGTGGTCATATCTTGGGAACCTCCAGCCTACACTGGAGGCTGCCAAATAAGCAATTATATTGTAGAGAAGCGAGATACAACCATGACCTCTTGGCAGATGGTGTCAGCAACAGTTGCAAGAACAACAATTAAAATAACTAAACTGAAAACAGGCACTGAGTACCAGTTTAGAATTTTTGCTGAAAATCGGTATGGAAAAAGTACCTCTCTGGACTCTAAACCAGTTGTCGTACAGTATCCATACAAAGAACCTGGACCACCTGGAACTCCTTTTGTGACATCAGCTTCAAAAGATCAAATGCTTGTTCAGTGGCATGAGCCAGTTAATGATGGGGGCAGCAAAGTTATTGGCTACCATCTTGAACAGAAGGAAAAGAACAGCATTTTATGGGTCAAGTTAAACAAGACCCCTATTCAAGACACCAAATTCAAAACAACTGGGCTTGATGAAGGCCTTGAGTATGAGTTCAAAGTTTCTGCTGAAAATATTGTTGGGATTGGCAAGCCTAGCAAAGTATCTGAGTGTTTTGTTGCCCGTGATCCCTGTGACCCACCTGGCCGTCCTGAAGCCATTGTTATTACAAGAAACAATGTCACATTGAAATGGAAGAAGCCCGCCTATGATGGTGGTAGCAAAATAACAGGTTACATTGTTGAAAAGAAAGACCTACCTGATGGCCGCTGGATGAAAGCCAGCTTTACCAATGTATTAGAAACTGAATTTACAGTTAGTGGACTTGTGGAAGACCAGAGATATGAATTTAGAGTAATTGCAAGAAATGCAGCTGGTAACTTGAGTGAACCATCTGAAAGTAGTGGCGCCATTACTGCAAGGGATGAAATTGATGCACCAAATGCCTCATTGGATCCAAAATATAAAGATGTCATTGTTGTTCATGCAGGAGAGACTTTTGTTCTTGAAGCTGACATCCGTGGCAAACCTATACCTGATATTATTTGGTCAAAAGATGGAAAAGAACTTGAAGAAACAGCTGCTAGGATGGAAATTAAATCTACTATTCAGAAAACAACTCTTGTTGTGAAAGATTGCATTAGGACGGATGGAGGGCAGTATGTTTTGAAACTCAGCAATGTTGGTGGCACAAAGTCTATCCCCATCACTGTAAAGGTGCTTGACAGGCCAGGACCTCCTGAAGCACCTCTGAAAGTTTCTGGAGTTACTGCAGAAAAATGTTACCTGGCATGGAACCCACCTCTGCAAGATGGTGGTGCTAATATTTCACATTACATCATTGAAAAGAGAGAGACAAGCAGACTCTCCTGGACCCAGGTTTCAACTGAGGTACAGGCCCTCAACTACAAAGTCACCAAACTTCTCCCTGGTAATGAGTACATTTTCCGTGTCATGGCTGTGAACAAATATGGAATCGGGGAGCCCCTGGAGTCTGAGCCTGTTATAGCTTGTAATCCATATAAGCTACCAGGTCCTCCTTCGACACCTGAGGCCTCAGCAATCACCAAAGATTCCATGGTAGTAACATGGGCACGCCCAGTGGATGATGGAGGGGCTGAAATTGAGGGCTACATTCTTGAAAAACGAGATAAAGAGGGTGTCCGGTGGACCAAGTGCAACAAGAAAACACTAACAGATCTGCGATTCAGGGTAACTGGACTTACTGAAGGCCATTCATATGAATTCAGAGTTGCAGCAGAGAATGCAGCTGGTGTGGGTGAACCTAGCGAGCCATCTGTTTTCTACCGGGCCTGTGATGCCTTGTATCCACCAGGTCCCCCAAGCAATCCAAAAGTGACAGACACTTCCAGATCTTCTGTCTCCCTGGCATGGAATAAGCCCATTTATGATGGTGGGGCACCCATTAAAGGCTATGTTATTGAGGTCAAAGAAGCCTCCGCTGATGAATGGACAACTTGCACTCCGCCAACAGGATTACAAGGAAAGCAGTTTACAGTAACCAAGCTCAAAGAAAATATGGAATATAATTTCCGAATCTGTGCTCTCAATTCTGAAGGTGTAGGTGAACCTGCAACTATACCTGGTTCTGTTGTTGCTCAAGAGAGGACAGAACCACCAGAAATAGAACTTGATGCTGATCTCAGAAAGGTGGTCATTCTGCGTGCCAGTGCTACTTTGCGCTTATTTGTCACTATCAAAGGCCGACCAGAACCTGAAGTTAAATGGGAAAAAGCTGAAGGTATTCTCACTGAGAGGGCCCAGATTGAGGTGACCAGCTCATATACTATGTTAGTGATTGATAATGTTACCAGATTTGATAGTGGGCGGTATAATCTGACACTTGAAAATAACAGTGGCTCCAAAACAGCATTTGTTAATGTCAGAGTTCTTGACTCACCAAGTGCCCCTGTAAATTTGACTATAAGAGAAGTGAAGAAAGACTCAGTGACACTGTCTTGGGAGCCACCATTTATTGATGGTGGAGCCAAGATTACAAATTACATCGTGGAAAAGCGAGAAACTACCAGGAAAGCCTATGCTACTATCACAAACAACTGTACTAAGAACACATTTAAAATTGAAAACCTACAAGAAGGATGTTCTTACTACTTCCGAGTCATGGCTGCCAATGAATATGGCATTGGTTTACCAGCTGAAACAACTGAACCTGTGAAAGTGTCTGAACCACCCCTCCCACCAGGAAGAGTAACTCTTGTGGATGTGACCCGTAATACAGCTACAATTAAGTGGGAGAAACCAGAAAGTGATGGTGGCAGCAAGATTACTGGTTATGTAGTTGAAATGCAGACCAAGGGCAGTGAAAAATGGAGCACCTGCACACAAGTTAAAACTCTAGAAGCAACTGTATCTGGCCTAACTGCTGGTGAAGAGTATGTCTTCCGGGTAGCTGCAGTTAATGAAAAAGGAAGAAGTGATCCAAGACAACTTGGAGTGCCAGTTATTGCAAAGGATATAGAAATAAAGCCTTCAGTTGAGCTTCCATTCCATACTTTCAATGTAAAGGCTAAAGACCAACTCAAGATTGATGTACCTTTCAAGGGAAGACCTCAAGCTACTATTAGCTGGAGAAAAGATGGTCAGATTCTTAGAGAAACAACAAGAGTCAATGTTTCTTCTTCAAAGACTGTCACAACACTATGTATTAAAGAAGCTTCAAGGGAAGACGTTGGAACTTATGAACTGTGTGTTTCAAACAGTGCTGGATCCCTAACAGTTCCTATTACTGTCATTGTTCTTGACAAGCCAGGACCTCCAGGGCCTATACATATTGATGAGGTCAGTTGTGACAATGTAACCATTTCTTGGACTCCCCCAGAATATGATGGTGGCTGCCAAATTAGCAATTACATCGTTGAAAAGAGAGAAACCACTTCTACCACATGGCAGGTAGTCTCCCAAGCAGTTGCAAGAACCTCTATTAAAATAGTTCGTTTAACAACAGGAAGTGAGTACCAGTTCCGTGTGTGTGCAGAAAACAGATATGGAAAGAGTGCCTACAGTGAATCTTCACCTATTGTTGCAGAGTATCCATTTACCCATCCAGGTCCTCCTGGCACTCCTAAAGTTGTACATGCCACAAAATCAACCATGCTTGTGAGCTGGCAAGTACCAGTGAATGATGGGGGAAGTCAAGTCATTGGCTATCACCTTGAGTATAAAGAAAGAAGCAGCATTCTTTGGTCAAAAGCAAATAAAATCCTCATTGCAGATACTCAAATGAAAGTCTCTGGTCTTGATGAAGGACTGATGTATGAGTACCGTGTATATGCTGAGAATATTGCTGGAATTGGTAAATGCAGTAAAGCATGTGAACCAGTTCCTGCAAGAGATCCTTGTGATCCTCCTGGACAACCTGAAGTCACAAATATCACAAGAAAGTCAGTCTCACTCAAATGGTCTAAACCACACTATGATGGTGGAGCTAAGATCACAGGCTACATTATTGAACGCAGAGAACTACCAGATGGCCGGTGGCTGAAATGCAACTATACTAACATCCAAGAAACATACTTTGAAGTAACTGAACTTACTGAAGATCAGCGTTATGAATTCCGGGTTTTTGCAAGAAATGCTGCTGACTCAGTTAGTGAACCATCTGAATCCACTGGACCAATTACCGTCAAAGACGATGTTGAGGCTCCAAGAATTATGATGGATGTCAAGTTCCGAGATGTTATTGTTGTCAAAGCTGGTGAAGTCCTTAAGATAAATGCAGACATTGCAGGGCGACCTCTGCCAGTAATTTCCTGGGCCAAGGATGGTGTAGACATTGAAGAAAGAGCAAGAACAGAAATTGTCTCCACAGATTGTACTACCTTATTGACAGTTAAAGACTGTATAAGGCGAGACACTGGGCAGTACATACTAACACTGAAGAATGTTGCAGGATCTCGCTCTATGGCAGTTAATTGCAAAGTACTTGACAGGCCTGGCCCACCAGCAGGGCCACTTGAAATCAGTGGTCTTACTGCTGAGAAATGTTCTCTCTCATGGGGGCGTCCACAAGAAGATGGTGGTGCAGATATTGATTACTACATTGTAGAAAAGCGTGAGACAAGCCGCCTTGCCTGGACAATATGTGAAGCAGAGCTGAGGACAACATCCTGCAAAGTGACAAAGTTACTCAAAGGCAATGAATATATCTTCAGAGTAACTGGTGTTAATAAATATGGTGTTGGTGAGCCCCTAGAGAGTGTAGCTGTGAAGGCACTAGACCCATTTACAGTTCCAAGCCCACCCACATCCTTGGAAATTACATCTGTGACCAAAGATTCCATGACGCTTTGCTGGTCAAGACCAGAGAGTGATGGAGGCAGTGATATTTCTGGATATATCATTGAAAGACGAGAGAAAAATGGCCTACGATGGGTACGTGTGAACAAAAAACCAGTTTATGATCTGAGAGTGAAGTCAACAGGACTTCGGGAAGGATGTGAATATGAGTATCAGGTTTATGCAGAAAATGCTGCTGGTCTAAGTCTTCCAAGTGAAACCTCTCCCCTAGTTCGGGCAGAAGATCCAGTGTTTTTACCATCTCCTCCATCCAAGCCCACAATTGTGGACTCTGGCAAGACAACTATTACTATTGGCTGGGTTAAGCCCCTGTTTGATGGTGGGGCCCCCATCACCGGATACACTGTCGAATACAAAAAGCCTGATGAAACTGACTGGAAAATGGCAATTCAGAGTTTCAGAGGCACAGAATATACCATGAGTGGACTTACAACAGGAGCTGAATATGTTTTCAGGATAAGATCTATAAATAAGGTGGGTGCTAGTGATCCCAGTGACAGTTCCGACCCACAGGTAGCAAAAGAAAGAGAAGAAGAACCTGTTTTCGATATTGACAGCGAAATGAGGAAGACTTTGATTGTCAAGGCTGGAGCCTCATTCACCATGACCGTGCCTTTCCGAGGAAGACCAGTACCCAGTGTGTCGTGGAGTAAACCAGATGCTGACCTCAGAACCAGGGCATACATTGACTCCACAGATTCTCGTACATCTCTTACCATTGAAAGTGCCAACAGAAGTGATTCTGGAAAATACACATTAACAATCCAGAATGTGTTAAGCGCCGCTTCCCTGACTTTCATTGTCAAAGTTTTAGATTCCCCAGGTCCTCCTGCAAATATTACAGTGCACGAAGTAACCAAAGAGAGTGCAGTGCTATCCTGGGATGTTCCTGAAAATGATGGAGGAGCACCCGTGAAGAATTACCACATAGAAAAGCGTGAGGCCAGCAAGAAGGCATGGGTCTCTGTCACCAACAACTGCAACCGCCTGTCCTATAAGGTCACCAACTTACAAGAAGGAGCTACTTACTACTTCAGAGTCTCTGGAGAGAATGAGTTTGGCGTTGGTGTACCAGCTGAAACAAAAGAAGGAGTCAAAATAACAGGTACATTTTAAGAACGAGGAAAACCAGCATATCTGTATTAATTTTGGAAGTATTCTGTGATTCATTCTAGTCATTGTTTATTCTTAAATGCTTTGATTCACCTCAAACTCTTCATACTACAGTACTGCACTAGGGGAATTTCTAATAATATATTACATTTAAGCATAATTGAATCTAATTGCATATATACACATAGCATGTATGTATGCACAAATTATATGATGAATTTCTTATAAGAGTGTTCATTTTATTCCTTTTTTTAACCTATAATGAGTTTGGAGTAAATTTTATCATTTCTGTTTATTCAACGATTTAAAATGGAATATTGTAACATGTAATGACATACCTTGGGGAGCTTTGCTTGGCTTCAAAGCCAAACGAATATAAGAAAAACTGAAATTAAATTAATATGAGCTCATCTTAGAAGTTTTCTTTTGAGAATGCAAGGAGGTCCACTTGGGAAAAAAAAATACTATAATGACTGTTCCTTTCCTTTTGATGCTTTGTTTTCTTAGAAAAACCAAGCCCACCTGAAAAACTTGGAGTAACAAATGTCACCAAAGATAGTGTTTTCTTGACCTGGTTGAAGCCCGAACATGATGGCGGAAGTAGAATTGCACACTATGTTATTGAAGCACTAGAAAAAGGACAGAAAAACTGGGTTAAATGTGCCGTGGTAAAGTCAACCCAGCACGTTGTTTCTGGTCTGAGGGAGAACCATGAATACTACTTCCGAGTCTTTGCTGTAAACCAAGCTGGTATGAGTGACCCAAGAGAACTCCTACTTCCTGTTCTTGTAAAGGATCAGCTTGGTATGTCTAAAGATGTATAAAAGCAAAATTTGAACCCATTTACATTGATTCAATTTTTAGCAACATTTTCACCTTCATTTTCCATACTCTTAATTTTCAGAACCACCTGAAATTGATATGAGGAATTTCCCAAGTCACACTGTATATGTTAAAGCCGGTTCCAACCTGAAGGTTGACATTCCAATTTCTGGAAAACCGTTACCTAAAGTGACCTTATCAAAAGATGGTGTTCCCCTCAAGGCAACCATGAGATTTAATACTGAAGTTACTGCTGAGAACCTGACAATTAATCTTAAAGAAAGTGTTACAGCTGATGCTGGAAGATACGAGATCACCGCTGCCAATACCAGTGGAACAACCAAAGCTTTCATTAACATCATCGTGCTGGACAGGCCTGGTCCTCCCACTGGCCCTGTTGTTATTAGTGACATAACTGAAGAAAGTGTGGTTCTCAAATGGGAGCCCCCTAAGTATGATGGCGGAAGTCAAGTAACCAATTACATTGTACTCAAGAGAGAAACAACTACTGCAGTGTGGACTGAGGTGTCTGCAACAGTTGCCAGAACAATGATTAAAGTCATGAAGCTGACCACAGGAGAGGAATACCAATTTCGCATCAAGGCAGAAAACCGCTTTGGTATCAGTGATCACATAGATTCAGCTTGTGTGGTTGTCAAGCTACCATACAGTAAGTTGCCAAACTTTTCAAAGATCCCAGGTTTTCATTTGCCATATATGCTAAGTGTCTTTATTAACCTATGGGATTTTTCTCTTTTGTAGCAACACCTGGACCACCATCAACACCATGGATCACTAATGTCACTCGTGAAAGCATCACTGTGAGCTGGCATGAGCCAGTGTCCAATGGAGGCAGTGCCGTCACAGGCTATCACTTGGAAATGAAAGACAGAAACAGTATTTTATGGCAGAAAGCCAACAAAATGCTCATCCGCACAACTCACTTTAAAGTCACAACAATCAGCGCTGGGCTTATTTATGAATTCAGGGTGTATGCAGAAAATGCTGCTGGGGTTGGAAAACCCAGCCACGCTTCTGAACCAGTCTTGGCAATTGATGCTTGCGGTATGTGTCTGTGATGAAGAGAATATTTCTGCCAACTAAAAAATATAAAGCTCATTTCTGCAAAGCAATCTACATTGATATAAGTGGCATTAATCAGCTCTCTCTCTCATTACTATAGAACCCCCAAGAAATGTTCGTATTACTGACATTTCTAAGAACTCTGTCAACCTTTCATGGCAACAACCAGCTTTTGATGGAGGAAGCAAGATTACGGGATACATTGTTGAGAGACGTGACCTTCCAGATGGCAGATGGACCAAAGCCAGCTTCACTAATGTTATTGAGACCCAGTTTACTGTGTCTGGCTTGACTCAGAATTCCCAGTATGAATTCCGTGTCTTCGCTAGGAATGCTGTTGGCTCCATCAGCAATCCCTCTGAAGTTGTAGGGCCTATTACCTGCATCGATTCTTACGGTAAGCAATGTCAGCATTTTGCATCCCCACATTTGTTTAATGCAATATTTTCCCCCTACTTTAACAACTTTTACTTTATGCTTTAATGAGGTCTTTGGCGGAAAGCATAAACTAACAGGCACACTTAGGAAAATTCCTTAACTGCCTCATATATCTTCACTGTTAAAAATACTACAGAGATGTGGACTATAGGCTATATGTAAAAGCCCTTCAAGTCCAGTGATTCTTTGTATGAGTTGACACTTTGATTCTACTTCAAAGTAGAATTAAATTAAATCCATAGGTGCATCCCATGGAAAATGCTTCTAAAATAAGTAAAATAAATAAATAAATAAATGGATTTTGAAGATAGCATTAGCAACAGCTAAGATTTACTGCCTAATTATCATGGATACTCTGCCTTGATTCTAACAGTCCTAATTTAGTACATTTTACAGAAACTCGGGCTTAAAGTGCTGGTGTAACTTCCCCAAGGTCAAGTAGCCCCTTAGTGATGGAGTAAGGCTCTCTAAAGTCGTTTATGTCACTATCAAGCTAAAATACATACATTTGATATCCTGGCAAATAAGTGGAATGTTTTAAAAATTAAAATGTCATGAAAGTCAGGTACTCCAAAGTACTTGTTTTAAAAGCTCTCCATTATTTATTTATTTTTATGTGTTTGGTACAGGGTCTCACTACACAGCTTGGACTCATAGTGACCCTCCTGTTTTCAGCCTCCCCAGCACTGGTATTACAGGTGTGTGCCACCATGTCCAGTTTTGGTGGCCAACTCTATGCATCCACAGGCAGGGCTGGCACAGCATATGGTGCCAGGGATAGAACCCTGGTCCCTGTCCTTGCCTAAGCAGTCACTTATTCTGCTGATCTATCTCACTGGCATAAAATTCTCAATTATAAAAAAAAAAAAATGAGCCACTACAGTGTCCAGCAAAGGAATCTACTGCTACCCTCAAGTAAAGATTTCTAGTGCTGATCTTTATTAGTCAGGGGTTTTTTTGTTGTTGTTTTGTTTTGTTTTTTTATTGAGAAACAAATAGCAATGAGACAGTTTCAAAACTGATTAATAGGACAGCTTCAATGATTAATACATTGTACATTACTGTCTTCTTAGTGGTTATCCATAGAACAAGAAGCAAACAGGATATCCTGTCCAAACACTATTAGTGCAAATCTTTCTTCTCATTGAATTAAGCAAAAGTAGCTGTATATCTATCATAACTATTCTGCATATACAGGTACAAAATTGTCCTTCCTTTGTATTCTCTTTTTTTTTGTTTAGTCTTGTGAGAGATGGGTATTCCATTCGCATCTAAATACTGTAGGTGCGTGAATTCAGCAAAACAATCCAACACAGTCCAGCAGCCCACAATAGTAGTGGGTTATCCACAGAAGTTATTGACTTAAGCCTTTCACAGCTCAGCATATTAATATGGCTTTACTTTATATACCTCGTTTTTATGCCTTTCTGCTGGATGGTTAAGACCAAGATAAAGCAAGACCTATATAACACGAAATGTAACTTTTGTATTGAGTGAGGTTTTGTAGACACTGCACATTCATGACACTGAAGAAAATCTAATTTAGTCCAATAATAGTTTTGAAAAGCCGAGCGATAAATCCATGAAGTGAATATACAGCTATGCGAGTAGAGGAATCAAGCTTCAAAAGTGTACCCCGAACTGACCACGCTAGAAACTAGGAAGGGAAATAGAGAAACTAGAGTGAAAGAAAGCATTTAAAGCTGCCAGTGGCTAAATAATGTACTCACCATTGTATCCCACTTCACCACTGACATAAAAAAACCTAAGAGACTTTAAAATACATTTAGAAGGCAGTGAAGTGCCTGTGGAATTCATGCAGTGTCAGTGAGCAACAGAGCTTGTTTATAGCCTTTCTTCGCCATCTGAGATAGAAGAGTGACTCATGAGCCGGGCGTGGTGGCGCATGCCTGTAATCCCAGCACTTGGGAGGCTGAGGCAGGAGGATTGTTGTGAGTTCGAGACCAGCCTGAGCTACAAAGTGAGCTTAAAGCCAGCCTGAACTGCATAGCGAGACCCTGTCTCAAAAAGACAAAAAAAAAAAAAAAAAAAAAAAAAAAAAAAAAAAAAAAAAGAAGAGTGACTCATAAAATTTTAAAGGTTAAAGTAATAGGTCAGGAGATGTACACATAAATGCATACCCACATGCATATGCATATATGTAAGGTAGTAAGCATCCATGACCTTTTGGTTGAGCTATGGTTTCATCCTTATGATATTTTATATATTCCTCATCTGGTTTTTCTCTTGCAGGTGGACCTGTCATTGATTTGCCTCTAGAATACACAGAAGTTGTCAAATATAGAGCAGGTACATCAGTGAAGCTTAGAGCTGGCATTTCTGGAAAACCTGAACCTACAATTGAGTGGTATAAAGATGACAAAGAATTACAAACCAATGCATTAGTGTGTGTTGAAAACACCACTGACCTGGCATCTATACTCATCAAAGATGCCAACCGCCTTAATAGTGGCAGCTATGAATTAAAATTAAGGAATGCAATGGGTTCGGCCTCAGCCACCATCAGAGTACAAATCCTTGGTAGGTGTTTAGTACAAGCCAATATTGAATTTGATTTGCATGAAGCTTAGTAATTTTGAATTAGTAGCTTTTATAAAGCACTAACATGTTGTTTTGTTCCTTCATTAACAGATAAACCAGGCCCTCCAGGTGGCCCAATTGAATTTAGGACTGTGACTGCTGAAAAGATAACCCTCCTCTGGAATCCTCCAGCTGATGATGGTGGTGCAAAAATCACTCACTACATTGTAGAAAAGCGTGAGACAAGCCGGGTCGTATGGTCTATGGTGGCTGAAAATTTGGAAGAGTGCATCATTACAACCACCAAAATCATCAAAGGAAATGAATACATCTTCCGGGTCCGAGCGGTAAACAAATATGGAATTGGCGAGTCCCTGGAATCAGAGCCAGTTGTGGCCAAGAATGCATTTGGTGAGATATAATTTCATTAGGAAATTGAAATAAAAAATCAGACTTTAAAATATAAATCCAGGGGACTGGGGAGATGGCTCAGTGGAATACGCACTTCCCTGGCAAGTGCAAAGGTCTGAGTTCAATCCCCGGTTCTGCCAAAATCAATCAATCAATCAATCAATCAATCAATCAATCAATCAATCTAAGGGCCAGCCAAATAGCTCAGCGGATTAAAGCACTCACAAGCAGGCACAGGGGCTGGGGTTTGATCCCTGGGCCTGCCGTGCTGGCCCCATGCCCAGGGCATACTGAGGCAACAATTAAGACAGGGCATGGTGGTGCATGCCTGTTATCCCAGCTCTTGGGAGACTGTAAACAGGCAGATCACTATGAGTATGATCTAGTAGTGAGACCCTGAACTCTGTGTAGACCCTTCCCTATAATACAAAAATAAATAAATAAATAAATATCTAAAGTATTTTTCTAAGCGAATATGTTTTATTAAAACATTTTTCTTTTATGTCATATTTTGTTCCATGACTCTCCTTTTACAAAATAGAAAATATAATAAATAATAAAACTATTCTTCAGATACAGAGCTCAAAAAGTAGAATTTATAAATAATATTGATCATTAAAGTTATCTGTCATTAAAAAATAAAAATGAATAAATTTATCTGTCATTTCTTTTCTAAACAGTTACACCTGGGCCACCAAGTGTACCAGAAGTGACAAAGATTACCAAGAATTCAATGACTGTTGTCTGGAGCAGGCCAGTTGCAGATGGTGGTAGCGAAATTAGTGGCTATTTCCTTGAAAAACGAGACAAGAAGAGTCTAGGATGGTTTAAAGTATTAAAAGAGACCATCCGTGACACTAGACAGAAGGTGACAGGACTCACAGAGCACAGTGATTATCAATACCGAGTTTGTGCTGTCAACGCTGCTGGAATGGGTCCATTTTCCGAACCATCTGACTTTTACAAAGCTGCTGATCCTATTGGTAAGTGGTCATGTGTGCAGCATCTTATGTGTCTTTTCTGTGTGACTAAATTGGACACAATCATGTGCATTTACTGTATTGTGAATGGCCGTTCCAGATCCTCCAGGTCCACCTGCCAAGATAAGAATTGCAGATTCCACCAAGTCATCCATCACTCTTGGCTGGAGTAAACCTGTCTATGATGGGGGCAGTGCTATTACTGGATACATTGTTGAGATGAGACAAGGAGAGGAAGAGGAATGGACCACTGTCTCTGCCAGAGGCGAGGTCAGAACTACAGAGTACGTGGTATCGAACCTACAACCTGGAGTCAATTACTACTTCCAGGTATATGCAGTCAACTGTGCTGGACAAGGAGAACCTATAAAAATGACCGAACCTGTACAAGCTAAAGATATTCTTGGTATGTGCAAATTGGGGTGACTCTGTTTTTCTTTTTCGTTAGAGTACTTCCAGGAAAACACTCATTTTTTTTTCTTTTAATATTCACTGTACATGTCCATTTTATATCTACAGAGGAACCAGAGATTGACCTAGATGTGGCTCTCAGATCATCTATTATAGCTAAGGCTGGTGAAGATGTACAAGTCTTGATTCCCTTCAAAGGCAGACCTCCACCTAACATCACCTGGAGGAAAGATGAGAAGAATCTTACCAGTGATGCTCGATACAGCATTCAAAACACAGATTCATCTTCTTTACTCATTATTCCTCAAGTTACTCGCAATGATACAGGCAAATATATTCTGACAATAGAAAATGGAGTTGGCCAACCCAAATCTTCCACTGTGAATGTGAAGGTGCTTGATACCCCAGCTGCCTGCCAGAAACTCCAGGTTAAACATGTTTCTCAAGGCACAGTCACATTGTTCTGGGATCCTCCTCTCATTGATGGAGGCTCCCCCATAATTAATTATGTCATCGAGAAGAGGGATGCCACAAAGAGAACATGGTCTGCCGTGTCACACAAATGTTCTAGCACAACCTTTAAGGTCACAGATTTGTCAGAGAAAACTCCATTCTTCTTCAGAGTTCTTGCAGAAAATGAAATAGGAGTCGGAGAACCCTGTGAAACTACAGAGCCAGTGAAAGCTGCCGAAGTACCAGCTCCTATTCGTGATCTTTCAATGAAGGATTCCACAAAGACGTCCATTACCCTGAGCTGGACCAAGCCTGACTTTGATGGTGGGAGCATCATCACAGAATATGTTGTGGAAAGGAAAGGCAAGGGCGAACCAGCGTGGTCACATGCCGGCATAAGTAAATCATGTGAAATCGAGATTAGCCAGTTGAAAGAGCTGTCAGTCCTGGAATTCCAAGTGTTCGCCAAAAACGAGAAAGGACTGAGTGATGGTGTTACTATTGGACCACTTACAGTGAAAGAACTTGTAATTACGCCTGAAGTTGACCTATCAGAAATCCCTGGTGCACAAATCTCAGTGAGAATTGGGCATAATGTACACCTTGAATTACCTTACAAAGGAAAGCCCAAACCATCTATCAGTTGGCTGAAAGATGGTTTGCCATTGAAAGAAAGTGAAAATGTTCGTTTCAGTAAAACTGAAAACAAGATCACCTTGAATATTAAGAATGTGAAGAAAGAACATGGAGGAAAATACACTGTTATTCTGGATAATGCAGTGTGCAGAAATTCATTCCCCATTACAATCATCACCCTTGGCCCGCCATCCAAGCCCAAAGGACCTATTCGGTTTGATGAAATCAAGGCTGACAGTGCCATCATGTCCTGGGATATACCGGATGATGATGGGGGAGGAGAAATTACTTGCTACAGCATTGAGAAGCGGGAAGCTTCACAAACTAATTGGAAGATGGTGTGTTCAAGTGTTGCCAGGACTACTTTCAAGGTTCCTAATCTAGTCAAAGATGCTGAATACCAGTTTAGAGTTAGGGCAGAAAACAGATATGGAGTCAGTGAACCACTTGTCTCCAATCTTATTGTAGCAAAACACCAGTTCAGGATTCCTGGTCCCCCAGGAAAGCCAGTCATATACAATGTGACTTCTGATGGTATGTCCCTAACTTGGGATGCACCAGTTTATGATGGTGGCTCAGAAGTTACTGGATTCCACGTTGAAAAGAAAGAAAGAAATAGCATCCTCTGGCAAAGAGTTAACACATCACTGATATCTGGAAGAGAATATAGAGCAACTGGGTTAATAGAAGGACTGGATTACCAATTCCGAGTATATGCTGAAAACTCTGCTGGTCTAAGCTCACCCAGTGACCCAAGCAAATTTACTTTAGCTGTCTCCCCAGTGGGTAAGTGACTATTACTCAAATATATTTAATTCAGCAAGCAACTGTGTTAGCAACAAATTATTCTTTTCTTTCATTTATCACCTTTCTTTCTATCATTTTATTACTTGACAACTGATTATATAAAGCAAGAGAAATTAATTAATTAATTAATTTATTTATTTATTTATTTACTGTGGAACCAGGGATTGAACTCAGGCCCTTGTGCTTGCCAGGGAAGCACTTATTCCACAAGAGAAATGATTTTAAATAAGTCTAATGAAACAGCTTAAAACTCATAAGCACTATAAAATAGAAAGTTAAAATTCTTGAGTAAAATGTGTTTCTCTTCCATCAGTGATTAAGAGCTGGTTCTAGATATAATGACACAGTTAACTTTCTTATGATGTTTCAGATCCACCTGGCACTCCTGACTACATTGATGTCACCAGGGAAACCATCACACTTAAGTGGAACCCACCACTGCGTGATGGAGGCAGTAAGATTGTGGCCTACAGCATTGAGAAACGGCAAGGGAGCGATCGCTGGGTGCGATGCAACTTTACTGATGTCAGTGAATGTCAGTACACAGTTACAGGACTTAGTCCTGGGGATCGGTATGAGTTCAGAATCATTGCAAGAAATGCTGTTGGAACAATAAGTCCGCCCTCTCAGTCTTCTGGAGTTATTATGACAAGAGATGAAAACGGTAAGTGATTCTCACTGATTTCTATGACAGTGATTAAATTAAAAAAGAAATACCTTGGGTCTCTGGTCTGCAGTGGGGGCATAGAAATGTCATTAATCAAGGTTGCTACGTGGATGAATTCAGACTTTTCTATTTTTCAGATAAAGAAAAGGAAAAGCATAATCAGCATCTATTGTTTTTACTATGTTTTTACTATGTTTATTATTTTACTCCCTTCCCACATTAAGTGCAAAATGGATTTTTAACTTTTTAATTTTAACTATTTATAATAAATAAAAAGGATCCCTAGAATAGCCATCCATCTGTACTAGAGCTATCAAAATACAATACTTATCCAACAATACAGTCATCACTTGATTTTTATGCAGCTGATGGTCTCTTACAGATACTTGTTTGAGTAAGCAGCACTATTAGAAAGTAAATAATGTTTAAATATTTCAATATCTCTTCTCACAAATGGCAATAAAAAATTTTCAATATGACTGAAACAACAAAGGGGAAAGGTTATAATAGACAAATATTTAATCCCATAATCTAAACTCTTAATTACCAACCCTTTCAAAATACCTTTAGTAACACAAAAGTCATCATCTTCCATATGGTCAAGCTAACACATAGTATGTCTATCTCTCTTACAGTTCCACCAACAGTAGAGTTTGGCCCTGAGTACTTTGATGGTATCGTTATTAAGTCTGGAGAAAGCCTTAGAATTAAAGCTTTGGTACAAGGACGTCCAGTACCTCGAGTAACTTGGTTCAAAGATGGAGTTGAGATTGAAAAGAGGATGAATATGGAAATAACCGAAGTCCTTGGATCTACCAGCCTCTTCGTCAGAGATGCTAATCGGGACCATAGTGGCATGTATACAGTGGAAGCCAAAAATGTATCTGGCTCGACCAAAGCAGATATCAAAGTGAAAGTACAAGGTACTTTTAAAGAACTTCTCAGTGTTCCAATTAACAGGATTTGTATTAATGAATGTCATATTTTAATGGGCAAGGAAGCAGAAACTAACCATAGATACATTTTTCTTATAGATACACCAGGAAAAGTAGTTGGGCCAATACGATTCACCAATATTACTGGAGAGAAGGTGACCTTGTGGTGGGATGCTCCACTCAATGACGGCTGTGCTCCTGTCACCCACTACATCATTGAAAAGCGGGAAACAAGCAGACTTGCTTGGGCATTAATTGAAGATAAATGTGAAGCCCAGAGTTACACTGCCATTAAACTAATAACTGGCAATGAATACCAATTCCGTGTTTCTGCAGTTAACAAGTTTGGTGTTGGGAGACCCCTTGACTCTGACCCAGTGATTGCTCAAATACAGTACAGTAAGTTTCCGTTTTTATAGATGTCACTATGGCATTAGATTAACTTTCCTACCAAATGGATCTAACTGGCTTTGTTTCTTTGTTTGTTTGTTATAGCGGTTCCTGATGCTCCTGGTACCCCAGAGCCTAGCAATGTGACAGGCAATAGTATTACACTGACATGGGCAAGGCCAGATTCAGATGGTGGCAGTGAGATCCAACATTACATCCTTGAAAGGAGAGAAAAGAAAAGCACAAGATGGGTAAAAGTGATCAGTAAACGACCAATCTCTGAAACAAGATTCAAAGTCACTGGTCTGATAGAAGGCAATGAGTATGAATTCCATGTCATGGCTGAAAACGCAGCGGGCATAGGACCTGCAAGTGGCATCTCAAGACTAATTAAATGCAGAGAGCCTGTGAGCCCACCAAGTGCTCCCACAGTGGTAAAAGTGACAGACACATCAAAGACAACTGTCAGCTTAGAATGGTCCAGGCCAGTCTTCGATGGCGGACTGGAAATAATTGGGTACATCATAGAAATGTGCAAAGCTGACCTAGGAGACTGGCACAAGGTAAATACAGAGGCATGTGTGAAAACTAGATACACAGTCACTGATTTACAAGCAGGTGAAGAATATAAATTCCGGGTTAGTGCTATCAACAGTGCAGGAAAAGGAGACAGCTGTGAAGTGACTGGTGCCATTAAAGCAGTTGACCGACTAACAGCTCCTGAATTAGACATTGATGCGAGCTTCAAACAGACTCACATTGTCAGAGCTGGGGCCAGTATTCGCCTTTTTATTGCCTTCCGGGGCAGACCTACTCCTACAGCTGTGTGGAGCAAGCCAGACTCTAACCTTAGTATTCGGGCTGATATCCACACTACAGACTCCTTCAGCACCCTTACTGTAGAAAACTGCAACAGAAATGATGCAGGGAAATACACCCTCACTGTGGAAAACAACAGTGGCAGTAAGTCGATTACATTCTCCGTGAAAGTGTTAGACTCTCCAGGACCTCCTGGTCCAATTACCTTCAAAGATGTGACCCGGGGCTCTGCTACACTGATGTGGGATGCACCTCTACTAGATGGTGGGGCCCGAATCCATCACTATGTGGTAGAGAAACGAGAAGCAAGTCGCCGTAGCTGGCAAGCTGTCAGTGAAAAATGTACTCGTCAGATCTTCAAGGTTAGTGACCTAGCAGAAGGCGTTCCATACTATTTCCGGGTTTCTGCAGAAAATGAGTATGGTATTGGGGAACCATATGAAATGCCAGAACCAGTTGTAGCCACAGAACAGCCTGCTCCACCTAGGAGACTTGATATTGTTGATACAAGCAAATCCTCTGCAGTCTTAGCATGGCTTAAACCTGAACATGATGGAGGCAGCCGGATTACTGAGTACCTCCTTGAAATGAGACAAAAGGGATCTGACTTCTGGGTTGAAGCTGGTCACACCAAACAGCTTACTTTCACAGTAGAACGCCTTATGGAGAACACTGAATATGAATTCCGCGTGAAGGCTAAGAACGATGCCGGCTACAGTGAACCCAGAGAAGCCTTCTCATCTGTCATCATCAAAGAGCCTCAAATCGAGCCAACTGCTGACCTCACTGGAATTACCAACCAGCTCATCACTTGCAAAGCAGGTAGCCCATTCACCATTGATGTACCAATCAGTGGTCGTCCAGCCCCCAAAGTAACATGGAAACTGGAAGAAATGAGACTTAAGGAGACTGATCGAGTGAGTATTGTAACAACAAAAGACAGGACCACCCTCTCTGTAAAGGACAGCATGAGAGGTGACTCTGGAAGATACTTCTTAACCCTGGAAAACACAGCTGGTGTTAAAACATTTACTGTCACTGTTGTGGTCATTGGACGGCCAGGTCCAGTAACTGGCCCCATTGAGGTCTCATCTGTCTCAGCTGAATCGTGTGTCCTGTCATGGGCTGAACCTAAAGATGATGGCGGTACTGAAATTACTAATTACATAGTGGAAAAGCGTGAGTCAGGTACCACAGCTTGGCAGCTCATCAATTCCAGTGTCAAGCGCACTCAGATTAAAGTCACTCACCTCACCAAATACAAGGAGTACTCTTTCCGCGTCAGTTCAGAAAACCGATTTGGTGTGAGCAAGCCGGTAGAATCAGCGCCAATTGTTGCTGAGCATCCATTTGGTAAGAAAAATAAAAATCAGACTTCAAAGACTGTATTATATTTGTACTGAATTGCATGAAATTTTATTTATATCTGATGCCTTTGTTTATATTTAGTCCCACCAAGTGCTCCCACCAGACCAGAGGTCTACCATGTGTCTGCCAATGCCATGTCTATTCGTTGGGAAGAGCCCTACCACGATGGTGGCAGTAAAATCATTGGCTACTGGGTTGAGAAGAAAGAACGTAACACAATTCTTTGGGTGAAGGAAAACAAAGTACCATGTTTAGAGTGCAACTACAAGGTATCTGGTTTGGTTGAAGGACTGGAATACCAGTTTAGAACCTATGCACTCAATGCTGCAGGTGTTAGTAAAGCCAGTGAAGCTTCAAGACCTATAATGGCTCAAAATCCAGTTGGTATGTATTGAAATTTAACAGTACATTTGTTTTTTACTACTCTTGGTATTTGCAGTACTCAGGGTTGTATTTTTTAACCTTATTTTCTGCATCATTTCTAGATGCTCCAGGCAGACCAGAAGTGACAGATGTCACAAGATCAACAGTATCACTGATTTGGTCTGCTCCAGTGTATGATGGAGGCAGCAAGGTTGTGGGCTACATCATAGAGCGTAAGCCAGTCAGTGAGGTTGGAGATGGCCGCTGGCTAAAGTGCAACTATACCATCGTATCAGACAACTTTTTCACTGTCACTGCTCTAAGTGAGGGAGACACTTATGAATTCCGCGTTTTGGCCAAGAATGCAGCAGGTGTACTTAGCAAAGGATCAGAATCCACAGGCCCTGTCACATGCCATGATGAATATGGTACAAAAATACCTATGTTCTCCTTTTAAGTCGTTACAATTCTCATGAAAATCAAGTGCCAGATATTTATTTACATTTATTTTGATCATTGACAGCTCCACCCAAAGCCGAACTGGATGCCAGATTACAAGGTGATCTGGTTACCATTAGAGCAGGTTCGGATCTTGTTCTTGATGCTGCAGTTGGTGGCAAGCCTGAACCCAAAATTATCTGGACCAAAGGAGACAAGGAACTTGATCTCTGTGAAAAAGTCTCTCTGCAGTACACTGGCAAACGAGCAACTGCTGTGATCAAGTTCTGTGACAGAAGTGACAGCGGAAAATACACATTAACAGTGAAGAATGCCAGTGGGACCAAGGCTGTGTCTGTCATGGTCAAAGTGCTTGGTAAGCGTGTCAACTGTTCTTGCATTTTTATAGGCTTTTCTTTTTGCATATAGCATTTTCAATATGAGCAGAAAGAATAACCTTCATCATGGCTTGTTCCTATGCCTGTTCCAGACTCCCCTGGCCCATGTGGAAAACTCACTGTCAGCAGAGTAACAGAGGAGAAGTGTACTTTAGCCTGGAGCCTTCCTCAGGAAGATGGAGGAGCAGATATATCTCACTATATTGTAGAAAGACGCGAGACTAGCAGGCTCAACTGGGTGATTGTTGAAGGCGAATGCCCAACCCTATCCTATGTGGTTACCAGACTCATCAAGAACAATGAATATACATTCAGAGTGAGGGCAGTAAACAAATATGGCCCTGGTGTGCCTACTGAGTCGCAGGCAATTATAGCACGAAACTCATTCAGTGAGTATCAACATTTATTTCAATAGTTTGGTGACTGAAATATAATGGGATCTGGAGAGAGGGGGAATCCTATAAATGTGACTTTGCTGATCATCTTTATTTTCATGAAACATAAACAGCTATTCCATCACAACCTGGCATACCTGAAGAAGTTGGGGCTGGCAAAGAACATATCATTATTCAGTGGACAAAACCAGAATCTGATGGTGGTAATGAGATCAGCAACTACCTGGTAGACAAACGTGAGAAGAAAAGCCTGCACTGGACACGTGTCAACAGAGATTATACGGTGTATGACACCAGACTGAAGGTGACCAGCCTGATGGAAGGCTGTGATTACCAGTTCCGAGTGACTGCAGTGAATGCTGCTGGCAACAGTGAACCCAGTGAAGCTTCCAACTTCATTTCATGCAGAGAGCCATCATGTGAGTTCCATAAATCATGCACTAGCCTCATGTTCATCAAAACCACATGATGAATAATTCTCTGACATGCCAATTCCAGGAACTTGTAGAATTTATGAAAAGCATATGTCTAGAAAAGCATATGATTATTAGTGTGATCTTAAATATAGCCTACATCAGAAAGTGTTTTAATTATTCTATTGACAAGTTGGCAGTTAGTATTGCTGAAAATTTTTGATGTATTCTTCCTAATTTATGAAAAAATAAGTGGTTACACTACCAATATGAAAGATATATGTTGTGAATCTTTAGAGAGAAATGCTTCATAGTGATAATAAACACTGAAGAGAAGCAAAATCCCTTACAAAAAGAAGCTCAGCAGAAGCATAAAATCTTTAATATTTTAATGTTACTGACAAAATAATTGTTATGAGATCCTCAAAACAAGGGAGAATTCTTTTTAGTATTTGAGACCAATTTATTGAAGAAAGGAGTCTTTCAAACTGAATATGAGATGACAAAATCCTAATTCCTGTTCTTATTAGAACAAGTAATATTAACCCAGTGAAAGATGAGCAAAAAGTCCCTGAAGGGGACTAAAGAAAAGTCCCTGAGGGCGGGTGAAGCAATGAGCTTATGGAACAACAAAGAATATATCATAACTAGCAGCAACAGTAGAGAAGATACATTTAACTTCCTAAAGTAATTTATTTCTTACAATAATAATAGTGACTACCTAGCACACACTGCTGTCCTATAATATCAGTAGGGTCCAGTTACAAAGATAGTCTTGGTAAGTGTGGACAAAGAACAGTAGTGTCTCTATAAGTCATGAAAACAAACAAAAACAACTCAAATCTCAAAGTCTTTCTCTTATTTGTATAACATCTACTTTCTTTTTAAACTTTTAAACTCTATAGATACCCCTGGACCACCTTCTGCCCCAAGAGTTGTGGATACCACCAAGCGAAGCATTAGTTTGGCATGGACCAAGCCCATGTATGATGGTGGTGCTGACATCATAGGATACATACTTGAAATGCAAGAGAAAGACACTGACCAGTGGCACCGAGTGCATACCAATGCCACAATAAGAAATACTGAATTCACCGTGCCAGATCTGAAGATAGGCCAGAAATACTCCTTCCGAGTTGCTGCTGTGAATGTGAAGGGTATGAGTGAATACAGTGAAACAGCTGCAGAAATTGAACCTGTGGAAAGACTAGGTATTTACTACATAAGCTTTTTGATTAATTATTTTCTCAACATATCTATTCTCCAATTAATTAAATTTTGATATTTCCTTTCCAGAAATACCGGATCTTGAGCTTGCAGATGATCTAAAGAAAACTGTGACCATCAGGGCTGGGGCCTCTTTGCGTCTCATGGTGTCTGTATCTGGTAGACCACCTCCTGTCATCACCTGGAGCAAAAAGGGCATTGACCTCACAAACCGGGCAATTATTGACAACACTGAAAGCTACTCTTTGCTTATTGTGGACAAGGTTAATAGGTATGATGCTGGAAAATACACAATTGAAGCTGAAAATCAATCTGGCAAGAAATCAGCAACAGTCCTTGTTAAAGTTTATGGTGAGTATCTTTCTTAAAATTGATTATGTTGTGAGTAGATTCTCTAAAAAGGTACAGTTTGACCTCTTTCCTGAGAAGACCTATGTTGTTGATTATATTTTCCTGAAAAAAGTCTATCAACTAAACAACCAAAAGGAGGTACCACCTTTTGTTCTTTATTTTTCAGATACTCCTGGCCCCTGTCCTGCAGTGAAGGTTAAGGAAGTATCAAGAGATTCTGTGACTATTACTTGGGAAATTCCCACAATTGATGGTGGAGCACCAGTCAACAATTACATCATTGAAAAGCGTGAAGCTGCCATGAGAGCATTCAAAACAGTAACCACCAAGTGCAGCAAGACGCTTTACCGAATTTCTGGGCTTGTAGAAGGAATGATGTACTATTTCAGAGTGCTTCCAGAAAACATCTATGGCATTGGAGAACCCTGTGAAACCTCTGATGCTGTTTTGGTCTCAGAAGTGCCCCTGGTGCCTACAAAACTGGAAGTGGTCGATGTCACCAAATCCACTGTAACTCTTGCCTGGGAAAAACCCCTCTATGATGGTGGCAGCCGACTCACTGGTTATGTTCTGGAAGCCTGTAAAGCTGGCACAGAAAGATGGATGAAGGTTGTCACCTTAAAACCCACAGTCCTAGAGCACACCGTTATTTCCTTAAATGAAGGTGAACAGTACCTATTTAGAGTGAGGGCTCAAAATGAGAAAGGTGTATCAGAACCCAGAGATATCGTCACAGCAGTGACTGTACAAGACCTCAGGGGTATGTACCAAGCCACCAAAGCATAATAGTAGAGGAAAAAATAGTCTGAGTCCTGTTGTTAGAAATAAGGCTTATAAATAAATGCTTCATTGCTTTTCTTACAGTGCTGCCAACAATTGATCTTTCCACAATGCCTCAGAAGACCATCCATGTTCCTGCCAGCAGACCAGTCGAGCTGATCATACCCATCACTGGTCGTCCACCTCCTACTGCTTCATGGTTCTTTTCTGGTTCTAAACTGAAAGAATCAGACCGTGTCACAGTTGAAACTCACACTAAAGTAACTAAATTAACCATTCGTGAAACCACTATAAGAGATACTGGAGAATATACACTTGAATTAAAAAATGTTACTGGCACTACCTCAGACACCATTAAAGTTATAATTCTTGGTAAGGATATGTGATGCAGATATAAGAAGTCATTGATCTTCAGTTATCCAATGTTGATTTAAGGTAAAAATTAACTTCTTGGCTCTCTGTTTCTTTTATAGACAAGCCTGGTCCACCAACTGGGCCTATCAAGATTGATGAAATTGATGCTACATCAGTTACTATTTCCTGGGAACCACCCGAGTTGGATGGTGGAGCTCCACTGAGTGGGTATGTGGTAGAACAACGTGATGCCCATCGTCCAGGTTGGCTGCCAGTTTCTGAATCGGTGACTAGACCAACATTTAAGTTTACCAGACTCACGGAAGGAAATGAGTATGTGTTCCGTGTGGCCGCAACAAATCGCTTCGGGATTGGCTCATACTTGCAGTCTGAGGTCATCGAATGCCGCAGCAGTATCAGTAAGTCCTTGGGCCTTTCTGTCATACTCCCTGCTGCTGATTCCAAATGGCTACAAAAAGGAATTTGTTTTCATTATGCCTTGCTGTAAAGAAAATTAGTTCACAGAATTAACTACACAATTGAAGGCTTCTAAACCTTACTTCCCTTGGAAGTTTTCGACATGGTTAATTTAATTACTTCATTCTTATGAAAGAGAGGAGAAAGGAGTTAGAAAATGAGGGTAAAGGATGGAAAGAAGGGAGAAAGGGATGAAAGGGAGCAAGGGTGGGTAAGAAAGAGGAAAGATAGTCTATGTTGTGATAAAAATGTAACCGCATGCGTAATAAATGTTGATAACTTCAAAGAAAAGTAAAGAGCAGGGGGAAAAAGCAAAGTGAAAGTTTTGGGGAGATAGTCACAAGTGTCATATATCACTTAACATGTCGGCTAAAAGCTAACATGCACACAAATACATGAGCCCTTATTTTAATTTATTTATTCACATTGCCATTTTGTGCTTTGTCTTGCTGCAGGTATTCCTGGACAGCCAGAAACATTACAGATATTTGATGTCTCCCGTGATGGCATGACACTTACTTGGTACCCACCTGAAGATGACGGTGGCTCCCAAGTGACTGGCTATATTGTGGAGCGCAAAGAAGTGAGAGCAGACCGGTGGGTCCGTGTAAATAAAGTACCTGTGACAATGACACGATACCGCTCCACTGGCCTTATTGAAGGCTTAGAGTATGAACACCGCATCACAGCCATCAATGCAAGAGGCTCTGGAAAACCAAGTCGTCCTTCCAAGCCCGTAGTTGCCATGGATCCAATTGGTAAAGGGATTTTGCATAAATCAAATTTACTGAGATATAATTTATATGTATTAAAATTCACCCTTCCCTAGTATGCAATTCTGTGAGTTCTGAAAAGTATACTGTTTTAGAGTTACCACCACAAACTACAAAATACAAAATATAGTCTAATACTAACAAGTCCATAGTTCAACAATCCATTAAATTTATAAGGTGACACCACTAATCTTCAACTTTGCAGCAAATTTAACACAAATATGTGTTTGTTATCTTCTTCCAAGCTCCCCCAGGAAAGCCACAAAATCCAAGAGTTACTGATACAACAAGGACATCAGTTTCCTTGGCCTGGAGTGTTCCAGAAGATGAAGGAGGATCTAAAGTCACAGGCTACTTGATTGAAATGCAAAAAGTAGATCAACACGAATGGACCAAATGTAACACCACTCCAACCAAGATTCGAGAGTATACTCTAACACATCTACCTCAGGGTGCTGAATACAGATTCCGTGTCCTAGCATGCAATGCTGGTGGACCCGGAGAACCTGCTGAGGTACCAGGAACAGTCAAAGTCACTGAAATGCTTGGTAAGACATATCATTCACTTTGGGCTATAATTGCCTTAACACTTTCCTACTCTCCTTCTACCAAAGAATTCTAAATTATAATCCTATCCTCTTCCCTAGAATATCCTGACTATGAACTTGATGAAAGATACCAAGAAGGTGTCTTTGTAAGACAAGGTGGAGTCATCAAGCTTACCATACCCATTAAAGGAAAACCATTCCCAATATGTAAATGGACCAAGGAAGGCCAGGATATTAGTAAGCGTGCCATGATTGCAACATCTGAAACACATACTGAACTTGTGATCAAAGAGGCAGACAGAAATGATTCAGGAACCTATGATTTGGTTCTGGAAAATAAGTGTGGCAAGAAGACTGTTTACATCAAGGTCAAAGTAATAGGCAGTCCCAACACTCCCGAAGGGCCACTTGAATATGATGACATACAAGCCCGCTCTGTGCGGGTCAGCTGGAGAGCTCCTGCTGATGATGGTGGTGCTGACATCTTAGGCTACATCCTTGAGAGAAGAGAAGTGCCTAAGGCTGCCTGGTACACCATTGATTCGAGAGTCCGGGGTACATCTCTGGTGGTTAAAGGCCTTAAAGAAAATGTGGAATACCATTTCCGTGTCTCAGCAGAAAACCAGTTTGGCATAAGCAAACCCTTGAAATCTGAAGAACCAGTAATACCCAAAACACCACTGAGTAAGTGCTCTTTCAACCACAGAATTAAAACAATTATTTCATTATTTTATGTTTTTTAAATGAAAGCTATCACCCCACAAGTTTTGAGAATGGTACTCTAATACATGCATGTTTTTCACTTACATTAATAGATCCTCCAGAACCTCCAAGCAATCCTCCAGAAGTACTGGATGTGACCAAGAGTTCAGTTAGCTTGTCCTGGTCCCGTCCCAAAGATGATGGTGGCTCTCGAGTCACAGGTTACTACATTGAACGGAAGGAGACATCAACTGACAAATGGGTTAGACACAACAAGACTCAGATAACCACCACAATGTACACTGTCACTGGACTTGTTCCTGATGCTGAATATCAGTTCCGCATCATTGCACAGAATGATGTTGGCCTCAGTGAGACCAGCGCTGCCTCTGAACCAGTGGTTTGCAAAGATCCATTTGGTAAGGAAAGAATTTCTGAAGGGGATAAAGCAAAGCCATCTTTTGTCTTCTTCTCTTATTTCACAGATAAATCTGACTCTCTTTTCAATTGTCTTAAAATATTTCAGACAAACCAAGTCAGCCAGGAGAACTTGAGATTCTTTCAATATCCAAAGACAGTGTCACACTACAGTGGGAGAAACCTGAATGTGATGGTGGCAAAGAAATCCTTGGATATTGGGTTGAATATAGACAGTCTGGAGACAGTGCTTGGAAGAAGAGCAATAAGGAGCGCATCAAGGACAGGCAATTCACAATTGGCGGATTGCTTGAAGCTACTGAATATGAATTCAGGGTTTTCGCTGAGAATGAGACTGGACTTAGTAGACCTCGAAGAACGGCTATGTCTATAAAGACTAAGTTAACATGTAAGTAGTCTTTAGCTCTCTGTTTATAATTTACAAGCTAAACAACCTCTTAAGAGTAATATTTCCTTATAGTTCAAATCCTAAGTAGAACTGTGGAAAGCTTTATCGGAACACAAGTGTTTGGAAAGAAAGTCCTCATGTTGGCATATGCACAGACAGGGCATGGTTGATAAGTTCCCTGGGAAGCCATTCCAAGAGCATAATGCCAGTGATGTTAGGTGACATAAATGAAGGGTATTCCTGGAGTAACTTTCCTCTGATAATGATTTTGTTTATGCTTCCTAGGAATTTAAAGGGCTAACAAATGTGCTTCAGTGAACACTCCCGGGAACTAAATGAGAGCAATAACAGTATAGTTTATAGAGAGGACTGTGTAAGGTTCTCTAGAACCTTGAATAAACTCATTCCTAATATACAAAGACAGAGGATTATAGATTCCACAGTAACAATACATTTAAGATTACTTTTCTCTTCTTCAGCTGGAGAGGCTCCAGGAATACGCAAAGAAATGAAGGATGTTACTACCAAATTGGGTGAAGCTGCTCAGCTCTCCTGCCAGATTGTGGGAAGGCCTCTTCCTGACATTAAATGGTACCGATTTGGTAAGGAGCTTGTACAAAGCCGGAAATACAAAATGTCTTCAGATGGACGCACACACACTCTGACAGTCATGACAGAGGAACAAGAAGATGAAGGTGTCTATACCTGCATAGCTACCAATGAAGTTGGAGAAGTAGAATCCAGTAGTAAGCTTCTCCTGCAGGCAGCACCACAGTTCCATCCAGGTTACCCACTGAAAGAGAAATATTATGGTGCTGTGGGGTCTACACTTCGACTCCATGTTATGTACATTGGTCGTCCAGTACCTGCCATGACCTGGTTCCATGGGCAAAAGCTTTTGCAAAACTCAGAACATACAACTATTGAAAACACTGAGCACTACACTCACCTTGTCATGAAGAATGTTCAACGTAAGACTCATGCTGGGAAATACAAAGTCCAGCTCAGCAATGTTTTTGGAACAGTTGATGCCATCCTTGATGTGGAAATACAAGGTATTTTGGGTTTGTTTTCTAAGATTTTATTTTAAAGACATCAAGTATGCACTTTACAACTGTAAACACAATTGTATGTTTTCTCAACAGATAAACCAGACAAACCTACAGGGCCAATTGTGATTGAAGCTCTATTGAAGAACTCTGTGGTGATCAGCTGGAAGCCACCTGCTGATGATGGAGGCTCCTGGATCACCAATTATGTGGTGGAGAAATGTGAGGCCAAGGAAGGGGCTGAATGGCAATTGGTGTCTTCAGCTATCTCAGTGACAACCTGTAGAATTGTGAACCTGACGGAAAACGCTGGTTACTACTTCCGGGTATCAGCTCAGAACACCTTTGGCATCAGTGAGCCTCTAGAGGTTGCCTCGGTTGTGATCATTAAGAGTCCATTTGGTAAATACAACCTAATTTCTCTCTTCTACCTCTTATCTCATATGGTAAAATTCTGCCTTTACATATGACCTTTTGAATAGAAATAAATTTTGAAAGAAGATGGCAAAGATGTAGATAAAGTACAATGTCATTTCTCTTGATTTAGTTAAATGCATATCTAAGAGTAAAAATATATGTTCTATCTTCTTTCTCATAAAGGAATTTTGTTTTTGGTAAGTCTTTTAGCACAGAGTAGCCATTTTCATTTGTCCGGAATAACTATTTCTGTATAATTTAGAATTAATCTATTTTTAAAAAATCTTTTTTGGTCCGCCAGATAGTTCAGTGGACTAAAGCACAGGGACCAGGGCTTGGTGCCCAGTGTGTCATGCCAGCCCCACCCCCTGGTGTGCACTTAGATTGGGACTGAGACTGAGCGTGGTGGTGTACACCTATAATCCTAGAGCTTGGGAAGCTGAAAACAGGAGAATCGCTAAGTCCAATCTATGTAGTGAGACCCTGTAGACCCTATACTAAATATGAAAGAAAAAATATTTTCATAAACTGCCTTATTTACCTCATGATTCAATTTTTTCTTCTTTTTTTTTTAATAGAAAAGCCAGGTGCTCCTGGAAAACCAACTGTTACTGCTGTCACAAAAGATTCTTGTGTTGTGGCCTGGAAGCCACCTGCCAGTGATGGAGGTGCAAAGATTAGAAATTACTACCTCGAGAAGCGTGAGAAGAAGCAAAATAAATGGATTTCTGTGACAACAGATGAAATTCGAGAAACTGTCTTCTCGGTGCAAAACCTTATTGAAGGTCTTGAATATGAGTTCCGTGTGAAATGTGAAAACTTGGGTGGGGAAAGTGAATGGAGTGAAATATCAGAGCCTGTCACTCCCAAATCTGATGTCCCAATCCAAGCACCACACTTTAAAGAGGAACTCAGAAATCTAAATGTAAGGTATCAGAGCAATGCAACTCTGGTGTGCAAAGTGACTGGTCACCCGAAACCTATTGTGAAATGGTACAGACAAGGCAAGGAAATCATTGCTGATGGATTAAAATACAGGATTCAAGAATTCAAAGGAGGCTACCATCAGCTCATTATTGCAAGTGTCACAGATGATGATGCCACAGTATACCAAGTCAGAGCTACCAACCAAGGAGGATCTGTATCTGGCACTGCCTCCTTGGATGTAGAAGGTAAAAACAAATTAGTAAACATAAATTTGGTGTTAGATGACCTACCATTTAATTTGGAGGAGAAAAATGTTGATCTTCAAGAGATATTGTGAGATGATGCTAAGTCATATTATCTCTTCTTTTATTCTGATACAGTTCCAGCTAAGATACACTTGCCTAAAAATCTTGAAGGCATGGGAGCAGTTCACGCTCTCCGAGGCGAGGTGGTGAGCATCAAGATCCCTTTCAGTGGCAAACCAGATCCTGTGATCACCTGGCAAAAAGGACAAGATCTCATTGACAATAATGGCCAGTACCAAGTTATTGTCACAAGGTCCTTTACATCTCTTGTTTTCTCCAATGGAGTGGAGAGAAAGGATGCTGGTTTCTATGTGGTCTGTGCCAAAAATAGATTTGGAATTGATCAGAAGACAGTTGAGCTGGATGTGGCTGATGTTCCTGACCCACCCCGAGGAGTCAAAGTGAGTGATGTTTCACGAGATTCTGTCAACCTAACGTGGACAGAGCCAGCTTCTGATGGTGGCAGCAAAATCACCAACTATATTGTTGAAAAATGTGCAACTACTGCAGAAAGATGGATACGTGTAGGACAGGCCCGAGAAACACGCTATACTGTGATCAACTTATTTGGAAAAACAAGTTACCAGTTCCGGGTAATAGCAGAAAATAAGTTTGGCCTGAGCAAGCCTTCTGAGCCTTCTGAGCCAACCATAACCAAAGAAGATAAGACCAGAGCTCTGAATTATGATGAAGAGGTTGATGAAACCAGGGAAGTCTCCATGACTAAAGCATCTCACTCTAAAACCAAGGAACTCTATGACAAATATATGATTGCTGAAGATCTTGGGCGTGGTGAGTTTGGAATTGTTCACCGCTGTATTGAAACATCCTCCAAGAAGACATTTATGGCCAAATTTGTTAAAGTCAAAGGGACTGATCAAGTGTTAGTAAAGAAGGAGATTTCCATTCTAAACATTGCTAGGCACAGAAACATCTTATACCTCCATGAATCATTTGAGAGCATGGAAGAACTAGTTATGATCTTTGAGTTCATATCAGGACTTGACATATTTGAACGCATTAACACAAGTGCTTTTGAACTTAATGAAAGAGAAATTGTAAGTTACGTTCGCCAAGTCTGTGAAGCTCTTGAGTTCTTACACAGTCACAGTATTGGACACTTTGACATCAGACCAGAAAATATCATTTATCAAACAAGAAGGAGCTCTGTCATTAAAATAATAGAATTTGGCCAAGCCCGGCAACTGAAACCCGGGGACAACTTCAGGCTTCTCTTCACTGCTCCCGAATACTATGCCCCTGAGGTCCACCAGCATGACGTTGTCAGCACAGCCACAGACATGTGGTCACTTGGTACACTGGTATATGTATTGCTGAGTGGTATCAACCCATTCCTGGCTGAAACTAACCAACAAATAATTGAGAATATCATGAATGCTGAATATACTTTTGATGAAGAAGCATTCAAAGAAATTAGCTTTGAAGCTATGGACTTTGTTGACCGGCTATTAGTAAAAGAAAGAAAATCTCGCATGACAGCATCTGAGGCACTCCAGCACCCATGGCTAAAGCAGAGGATAGAAAATGTCAGTACTAAAGTCATCAGAACATTAAAACATCGGCGTTATTACCATACCCTGATCAAGAAGGACCTCAACATGGTTGTATCAGCAGCCCGAATCTCCTGTGGTGGTGCTATTCGATCCCAGAGGGGAGTGAATGTTGCCAAGGTTAAAGTAGCACCCATTGAAATTGGCCCAGTTTCTGGGCAGATAATGCATGCAGTTAGTGAAGAGGGAAGCTATGTCAAATATGTATGCAAGATTGAAAATTATGATCAGGCTACCCAAGTGACCTGGTATCATGGTGTCAGACAGTTGGAGAACAGCGAGAAGTATGAAATCACCTATGAAGATGGTGTGGCCACCATGTACATCAAAGACATTACTAAATTTGATGATGGTACTTACAGATGCAAAGTAGTCAATGAGTATGGTGAAGACAGTTCCTACGTAGAACTGTTCGTGAAAGGTGTGAGGGAAGTCTACGATTTTTACTGCCGTAGAAGCATGAAGAAAATCAAACGCAGAACGGACACAATGAGACTCCTGGAGAGGCCACCAGAATTTACTCTGCCTCTCTATAACAAGACAGCTTATGTGGGTGAAAATGTCCGTTTTGGAGTCACTATAACTGTCCACCCAGAGCCTCGTGTAACATGGTATAAATCAGGTCAGAAAATCAAACCAGGTGAAGATGACAAGAAGTATACATTTGAGTCTGACAAAGGTCTTTATCAGTTAACAATCAACAATGTGACTGCAGAAGATGATGCTGAATATTATGTGTTGGCAAGGAACAAATATGGTGAAGACAGCTGTAAAGCAAAGCTGACCGTAACCCTACACCCACCTCCAACAGAAACTACCCTGAGACCCATGTTCAAACGGCTACTGGCAAATGCAGAATGCCAGGAGGGCCAGAGCATCTGCTTTGAGATCAGAGTCTCCGGTATCCCCCCACCAACACTAAAATGGGAGAAAGATGGACAGCCACTGTCCCTTGGACCTCACATTGAAATTGTCCATGAAGGCCTAGATTATTATGCTTTGCACATCAGGGACACTTTCCCTGAAGACACAGGTTATTATAGAGTCACAGCCACAAATACAGCCGGATCCACCAGCTGCCAGGCTCACTTACAGGTAGATCGCTTGCGTTATGTCAAGCGGGAATTTGAGAGTAAGGAGGAACGTGAACGACATGTACAAAAACAGATCGACAAGACACTAAGAATGGCTGAAATTCTCTCTGGAACTGAGACCGTGGCACTGACACAGGTAGCCCAAGAGGCTCTGAGAGAAGCTGCCATCCTGTACAAACCAGCTGTCAGCACTAAGACTGTGAAAGGAGAATACCGACTTGAAACAGAAGAAAAGAAGGAGGAGAGGAAATTCCGTATGCCTTATGAAGTACCAGAGCCACGCAGGTACCAACAAACCACTGTAGAAGAAGACCAGCGCATCCGGCAATTCATACCTATGTCCGACATGAAATGGTACAAGAAGATCCGTGATCAGTTTGAAATGCCTGGGAAGCTTGACAGAATTGTGCAGAAAAGACCCAAACGCATCCGTCTTTCAAGATGGGAACAATTCTACGTGATGCCTCTTCCACGCATCACGGATCAGTACAGACCCAAGTGGCGAATCCCCAAGCTATCACAAGACGATCTGGAAATGGTGAGGCCAGCCCGCCGGCGTACACCTTCTCCTGATTATTACTTTTATTATAGACCTAGGAGGCGTTCTCTGGGTGACATGTCAGATGAGGAATTGCTCCTCCCCATTGATGACTACCTGGCCATGAAGAGAACAGAAGAAGAGAGGCTGCGTCTTGAGGAAGAGCTTGAGTTAGGCTTTTCTGCTTCACCTCCCAGCCGAAGCCCTCTGCGCTTTGAGCTTTCTAGCCTACGTTACACTTCACCACAAGCTCACATCAAAGTGGAGGAAAAAAGAAAAGACTTCAGGTATTCAACCTATCATGTCCCCACAAAGGAGGAAACAAGTACGAGCTATGCAGAACTCCGGGAAAGGCATGCCCGGGCCTCCTACAGACAGCCCAAGCAGCGGCAGAGGATCATGGCAGAGAAGGAGGATGAGGAACTGCTCCGGCCAGTGGCTACCACCCAGCGTCTCTCAGAATACAGAAGCGAGCTTGACCACATGGCAAAGGAAGAAAAGTCTAAAAAGAAGTCAAGACGCCAGAGAGAAGTGACAGAAATAACAGAAATTGAGGAAGAATATGAAATCTCAAGGCATGCTAAGAGAGAATCATCCTCATCTGTGTCTAGACTGCTAAGACGCCGGCGCTCCCTGTCCCCAACGTACATTGAGCTAATGAGGCCAGTGTCTGAGTTGATCCGATCACACCCACAGCGTACTGAGGAATATGAAGATGACTTAGAGAGAAGGTCTCCTACTCCAGAGAGAACTCGCCCACGTTCCCCCAGCCCTGTGTCTAGTGAGAGATCACTCTCAAGATTTGAGAGGTCTGCACGATTTGATATCTTTTCCAGGTATGAGTCTATGAAAGCTGCTTTGAAGACTCAGAAGACGTCAGAAAGAAAGTATGAAGTTTTGAGCCAGCAGCCTTTCACACTGGACCATGCCCCTCGAATCACATTAAGAATGCGCTCTCACCGGGTGCCAACTGGCCAAAATACACGCTTCATCTTAAATGTTCAGTCTAAACCAACTGCCGAGGTTAAGTGGTACCATAATGGAGCAGAACTCCAGGAGAGCAGTAAGATTCATTACACCAACACAAGTGGTGTCCTCACCCTGGAAATTCTGGATTGTCATAGTGAAGACAGTGGAACCTACCGTGCTGTATGCACCAACTACAAAGGCGAAGCTTCTGACTATGCAACCCTGGATGTAACTGGAGGTGACTTTACCACCTATGCATCCCGGCGCAGAGATGAAGAGGTCCCTAGATCAGTTTTCCCTGAACTGACAAAAACAGAGGCATATGCGGTTTCATCATTTAAGAAAACATCTGAGATAGAAGCTTCTTCTTCTGTCAGGGAAATGAAATCTGAGATGTCAGAGACAAGAGAAAGTCTCTCATCCTATGAACATTATGCTTCTGCAGAAATGAAAAGCACTGCATTGGCAGAAAAGTCAGTGGCAGAAAAATCCACAACCAGAAAGATCAAGACAACATTGGCAGCAAGGATCCTAACAAAGCCACGGTCCATAACTGTGTATGAGGGTGAGTCTGCAAAGTTTTCTTGTGACACTGATGGTGAGCCAGTACCAACTGTGACCTGGGTGCGTGGAGGACAAGCAATAAGTACTTCTGCCCGCCACCAGGTGACTACCACAAAGTACAAGTCGACCTTTGAGATCTCCTCAGTGCAGGCATCTGATGAAGGCAACTACAGCGTGGTGGTAGAAAACAGTGAAGGGACACAGGAAGCCCAGTTCACTTTGACTGTCCAAAAGGTCAGGGTCAGTGAAAAGGCTGTGACATCACCACCGAGAGTCAAGTCCCCAGAGCCTCGGGTAAAATCCCCAGAAGCTGCTAAGTCTCCAAAACGAGTGAAATCTCCAGAACCAGTGACTTCTCCACCCAAAGCTGTATCACCCACCGAGACAAAGCCCACACCAATAGAAAAAGCTCAGCAGCTACCAGCCTCTGCCCCACCAAAGATAAGTCAGTCCCTGAAAGCAGAAGCTTGTAAAGATATTGCAAAGCTGACTTGTGCAGTGGAAAGTAGCGTGTTATGTGCAAAAGAGGTCGCCTGGTATAAAGATGGCAAGAAACTCAAGGAAAATGGACACTTTCAGTTTCATTACTCAGCAGATGGTACCTATGAGCTCAAAATTCATAACCTCACAGAATCTGACTGTGGAGAATATGTTTGTGAGGTTTCTGGAGAAGGCGGTACTTCCAAGACTAGCTTCCAGTTTAAGGGGCAGACCTTTAAGAGTATCCATGAGCAGGTATCAAGCATATCAGAAACTAAGAAATCAGCTC
Source organism: Ctenomys sociabilis (assembly GCA_004027165.1). Taxonomy (NCBI): domain Eukaryota; kingdom Metazoa; phylum Chordata; class Mammalia; order Rodentia; family Ctenomyidae; genus Ctenomys; species Ctenomys sociabilis. Next base: position 26,703 of record PVKA01000004.1, on the reverse strand, counting down.
AGAAAACTGCAGAGTCAACAGAAACCAAGATATCAGCTCAGAAACCTGCTGAGCCAGCAGAAGCCAAGAAAGTTGAACCCAAAACTCCAGAACCAATTTCCTCAAAACCAGTAATTGTTACTGGGCTGCAGGATACCACAGTTTCTTCAGACAGCATTGCTAAGCTTACGGTTAAAGCCACTGGAGAACCCCAGCCAACTGTCACCTGGACAAAGGATGGAAAGGTAACCAGTTCTTAAATGGGCCTTAACTTTATCTTCCCTCATTACTAACCCCCTGGCCTGTTAATAACTTAAATTCCTTGCACTCCACAGGTGATTACACAAGGAGGTAAATACAAGTTCTCTGAAGACAAAGGAGGATTCCTCTTAGAAATTCAGAAGACTGAGACTTCTGACAGTGGGCTTTACATGTGTACGGTAACAAATTCAGCTGGATCTGTGTCCTCCAGCTGCAAATTGACAATAAAAGGTAGGTTGGCTTTTGCCTTTTTATTTTTCTTGAGATAGGGTATCTTTATGTAGTATAGGCTGGCCTTGAACTCACTCTATAGCCCAGGCTGGCCTTGAATTCACAGTAGTCCATCCTCCAGGTCTGGGATTGTACGTATGCACCACCATGCCCAGCTTTGTTCTTAAGCAGCATTTTTTTTGGAAAACAATATTAAGGAAAATATTTTGACATCCTCCCTTACACACATATGAAAAATTTTAAAATAAAACTGTCTTTCTAACTCTAGAACTCCATGTGTAAATACTGAAATATATAGACTGAAGTTAACATATGCTTTTGTATTAGTATGAAAAGCCTGCCTAATTACATGTGGTATTATATACTATTCCACAATCAAGCCCTTGGTCCCAAGAATATTTTAAAATAAAATCGGACAAATACACAAAGTAGCACTGCTTCCCTAAACCTTTATTTTTGTTTTCAAAACAGCACAAAGTTAAAGTTACCTTTTCTGTCAGTTAAAATTAGTTCATTTTCACCTCATTCTTAAAAAAAAATTTTATTCCCTAGGCTTTTCTTTATTTGAACCAGGGATTAAACTCAGGACTTTGTGCTATCTCCCCAGTCCTCCTTAAAAGAAATTTTATTATCAATAAAATTAATTTCAAAAAATTAACTTTTTATTCAAAGTCTCTTAAGGTCCACACATCTAAATTTTTATCTTAAAGACTATTCTCTTTAAGATAGTTTTATTACACTATAAAAATTATCTTCAGTTTACTTTAATGCAAGTTTACATTCACCCCAAAGTCATCCCTAAAGTTTTCCAAGATTGAAACAGAAACACCATTGGTGTTACTTATACTGTACATAAGAGTGGTCATTTTTCTTTGCCTTTAAACAGTATTTTATATGCAAATTTTTTACAAATAAAGGGTAGGAGGCCTCTTTCCAATTAAGTTTGACTTACAGAGGATTCTTTTTTTAGCTGCAAAAGACAGTGAGGCACAGAAAGTATCTACACAAAAGACCTCTGAAACTGCATCTCAGAAAAAGGCAGCTGTCCAAGAGGAAATCTCCCAAAAGACCCTAGCTTCCGAAGAGGTCAAGGTATCAGAGGTCAAATCACAAGAAAAATTAGCCCTCAAAGAGGAAGTTAAGAAATCAGCAGCAACCTCCCTGGAAAAATCCATCATCCATGAAGAAGTGACTAAATCATCACAGGCATCAGAAGAAATCAGAACTCAAGCTGAGATTAAAGCATTTTCTACTCAGATGAGCATATCTGATGGCCAAAAAGTGACTCTAAAAGCCAACATTGCTGGTGCCACTGATGTGAAGTGGGTACTGAATGGAGTAGAGCTTACTAATTCTGAGGAATACAGGTACGGTGTCTCGGGCAGTGACCAGACCCTCACCATCAAGCAGGTCAGTCACAGAGATGAAGGTGTACTCACCTGCATAGGCAAAACCAGCCAAGGAATCATCAAGTGTCAGTACAATCTGGCCCTGAGCAAAGAACTCTCTGATGCTCCAGCATTCATCTCACAGCCCCGATCTCAAAATATTAATGAAGGACAAAATGTTCTCTTCTCTTGTGAAATCAGTGGGGAGCCCTCCCCTGAAATTGAATGGTTTAAAAACAACCTGCCAGTAAGTTAAATTTTGCACATTCTATTGAAGACAAATGTTAAACATAAATGTTTAACTGCTGAACATAAATGCTTTTCATTCCTTTCATTTTAGATTTCTGTTTCTTCGAATATCAGCGTAAGCCGCTCCAGAAATGTATACACGCTTGAAATCCGAAATGCATCAATAAGTGACAGTGGAAAATACACAATTAAGGCGAAAAACTTCCGTGGCCAGTGTTCAGCTACAGCTTCCTTAACAGTCATTCGTAAGTATATCTTTGCCATCCTCCTTACTGGTTTATGACCTGTGAGTGTGTGTGTGTGTAGGGGCACCTGGCATATCTTATCAGCCCAAAACACTCTCAGAATCCTCATTGAACTTCATACATAAGGGCAGGCCTCTTTCATGAATTCATCATTACAGTCAATTTCTTTACAGTTAAACAGAAGCTTGAATAAGTTGAATTTCAAAGTAAAGCTACCAGCTGCCCTGTAATCCTTTTAGAATGTATCATATGTTTATCATTTTCAATATGACTAACCATTTTTCTCCTAGCAATTCCTAGTACCTGCATGTCACATAATGATAGAAATATAAGGATTCATTTCTTGGAGACACTGAGCTAGCTCTTGACAAATGTATGTATCTATGTATCTGCTTATGCTTCGACAGCACACTGTGTTTATGCTTTCATGTATGCTTCTGCAAGCCAGCATCGGATGTCACCAATTAACCAGATGTCATTGATGTTCACTGTGTATCTGCTATGCTCCACAGCTCTAGTTGAAGAACCTCCCAAAGAGGTAGTCTTGAGGACAAGTGGCGACACAAGCTTGCAAGGAAGCTTCTCGTCTCAGTCAGTCCAAATGTCTGCCTCTAAGCAGGAGGCCTCCTTCAGCAGTTTCAGCAGCAGCAGCACTAGCAGCATGACTGAAATGAAATTTGCAAGCATGTCTGCCCAAAGCATGTCCTCCATGCAAGAGTCCTTTGTAGAAATGAGTTCCAGCAGTTTTATGGGAAAATCTAGTATGACACAACTGGAAAGCTCAACTAGTAGAATGCTTAAAGCAGGCATAAGAGGTGAGCGATAAAATTACTGGTAGAGGTAGTCAAGCAAGTAGTGTGGTATAGTCTTTAGTACGTGTAATTCAGTAGATTCAGTAGAAAGCAAATCGTTTTTTCAGTGATCCTAAAACTGTGTTGTTGTTCTGTAAAGGAGTTCCACCTAAAATCGAAGCTCTTCCCTCTGACATCAGCATCGACGAAGGCAAAGTTTTAACAGTAGCCTGCGCGTTTACAGGGGAGCCTACCCCAGAAGTAACATGGTCTTGTGGTGGAAGAAAAATTCAAAACCAAGAACAACAAGGGAGATTCCACATTGAAAACACAGACGACTTAACCACCTTGATCATCATGGACGTACAGAAACAAGATGGAGGACTTTATACACTGAGCTTGGGGAATGAATTTGGATCTGACTCTGCCACTGTGAATATAAATATTCGCTCCATGTAAGGGCCTGGGCCCTTACACTCTACACTCATTCTTAACCTTACACAAACGATTCACATGGACTAATCTTTCGGATCTGTAAATATTCTTTAAGAAGTAGTTTTGTATCCACCTAAATGAGTCAAAGTTCCCAAAATAAGCATTTCAATCTTTTCATAATGGTGACCTCAGAGTACATTTGCTAATGACATGTACATACTGTATATAGCCGGATTACGGTTATAAAGTTTTGTACCATTTATTTTATGACATTTTACAATGTAACTATTGAAACAAACCATTGGTAGGAGAAAGTTTCTTAGGGAACGAATACCCTGCTCAACACTTTATCAATCTTTGTGCCTCAACATACTGTTGATGTCTAAGTATGCCTCAATGGGTTGAGAAATTCCCCATTGAAGATGTCCTGACCACCTTAAGACAATGCTGCACGTGCCACCTGGTATGTGTGCTGATACCTACAAAATCAGAAATGTAAGGCATTGGTGATGTTTGCATTTACCCTCCTGTAAGCAGCACTTTAACGTCTTACTTTTGCTCTGATATTGTCACACTAAAAATTATCATGACTGAAATATTACCAGAGCAAAGTGTAACGGCCAACACTTTGTTCGCCCATTTTACACTGTCTCTGACATACAGAGTGCCTGGATAACTTGGAAAAGTACCATCTCCTGGCCATCCCCTCATGAAACCAAGCTATCCAAGTATTCCTATGCCAGAGCGGTGCCAACTCCTGGAGGTCCCGGTGCAGCCAGTGCTCTGTGTGGTAGCTCTAAATTTAAACATGAAAAACTGGGCAACTAAGCAATGAGCCACAGCAAAAAAAAAGTACTTAAGCACAACATCAAAATGAAGCTGTTGTTAAGTTACTATCAACTGCCCAAAACGTCAATTTGATGTAGTTTTCATGCAGGTACAAATGCAATTGTTAGTTCTAATTGTTGGACCTCCTTGAACTAGTAACAACAAAATAAAGCAAGCTATCTGCACCTCAACTTGTGTTTGGTTGTTTTCTCTGAGATTGAGATATATTATATAAAGGATCACAGCTAAAATAAAGCAATAAATAGCCTTGGTTAGTAATGTTTTATTAACACATTTCACATAAGATAAAGAAATGTAAGCCCATGTATGTTTAAACTTTATTTTTCATTAGTGCATATTTGTCATAAATACTGGCCACACTCATCATAGATTTGTACCTGTACATGATATACCTTGATTCTTTTTTCCCATTTTCAAAAGCTTTTTTTCTTTCCTTCCCTCTCTCCTCACTTTCCTGTACTTTTCCATTTGAATATTTTCTTCTCTTGCTTAAGCAAAAATTTAATTATGGTGGATATACTTATCAATTCTTTTTTAAAAGCCTAGATAGACTTCTTAAATTTACCCTCAAAAGTTTGTCTCCTACACTTATTGAGGAAATCGTTTTACAGCAGCCAATTCAACCAAACCCAAAGACACGGAACCTCACAATTCACAGTATTTTCTGCTAGACACCACACAAAACAATGGAAAAATGCATAAGCTGATATGGCTCCTGTCTGTCTGGGAGGATACTGAACAGAAAATGTCAGCCTCCAGGGGAAATGATCAGTTAGGCAACTGAGTCCACACTGACCACTGCAGCCCCAAACTGAGAAAGAAAGACCTCCCCTGCCTACTCATCTGAGAGGTAACATTCAGTAATAAAGACAGGGACTCTGGTCTCAAGCTGCAACAGAAAAGGAAGATTAAACACAAATGTGACATCTGCGGGTGCCTCCACTGGTTCTTGCAGGGAGCATGAGTCCTGCACAGAGCTGGTTCTAGCAAGGAGAAGCAAGGTGCCCTTCTGTGTTCCTTTACCAGCCAAAAGCAGCAGCACAGGTGGTACACTGGGAGGACATGAGAGGAGGGAAAGCCCCCCCAGGGGGACCCCCGCTGACCTGGTAGGCAACTGTCCTTCCCACTGGGCAGCTATATAGCCAATACTCCAGAAAGGGGGCAGGCAGGGCAGGGTGCATGTACCCTAGGGAGTCTGCACAGCCAACGGCATCCACCACACCAGCTGTAGCACCTGTTTTCTTCAGACTACACTAGATCAGATACAGTGGGCTCCTGAAGGTGTCCTCCCAGCACTAGTGATATTCCTACACTGTCCAGGCACACTTGATAGCAGGTGGTGTGGAAAATGCTGAGGCAGAAGGCAGGATCTCTTCTTTCCCACAGTTGCAGTTCCTGGGGGCCTGCTTTCTAGGTTTCCCAACTAGCATCTTTACTCTTAATCCCCACCCCTCATAAAAGAAATGAAAAAATGCTGCCAGTTGCAAAGAAGGTAGAATCCTGCCCCACAGCACCCCACATCCCCCACTTTCACCAACCCTACACCACACCACATCACTTCCAAATCATACCAGCTCGTCTAGGTCAGCAGTATTTTCTGCTAGACACCAGAATGGAGCGCACGTGCCAGATGGCACTCCCTGGTTCCAGCCCTGCCAGTCCTACCAGCAATCCTCCTCGGCACTCTGCTACTTTTCCCAAATCCTTCCCTACATCCTGGCCATATAAGCAGAATAATGCTGGAATCATAGTTGCATTTAAAACTACTGAGCTCAAATCCAAGATTTATTACTATATGCTAACTTGGGTGACCTGGTATAAGTGATGAAACTCCAATCATTGATGTTCTCATCCATTAAAATGGGAATAACAGCAGTCCCACAGGACTGTTGTGAAGATCAGACAACAGTCTGATACATATACAATTAAATTACATATAAATTTATAGAAGTGCTTAGGATGACAAGCAGTAGATGTTGGCTCTTCATTGTATTATAGATCACATGCAGAACACACTGACATTAGACACTAGTAAGCAGGAAAGCAGCACATTGGCATGGAGCTAGCATGCCTCTCTGACTGATGCCCACTGGATGTTGCACCCAAGCATCACTACATGGATGGTTTATATGAGAGAGACTAACTCACACTTGTGGAGGCTTAAGATTGAAACACAAGGAATGGGCCAGGCTGAGAGGGAAGGATTTGTTCCAAGTCTTTCTCTATTGGGGTCTTTGCATCTGTGGTATTTTTCCTGTATACATTTGTATCCAAATTGCCCTCTTTAGAACACCAGTCATAACAGATGAGAACTGATCCTAACATCTCATTTTAACTTAACAGCAAAGACCCTATATCAAACAAAGTCCACATCCTGTGGTACAGGAGGTTGAGTTCAGCCTATTTTGGGGGGAGAGACATTTACACCACTAGGTATGAACAGCATAGGATAACACATTTCTATATGAAATGTTTCAGTAAAGTTTCTCAAAATATAAACTGTCTCTATCCAGCAGTATGGATTTTATAGATGAATGATGTAGTGTTAACCCAGAAATAACCAGTAAAATAACAAGTTAAATCTACTTTCCAGAGTGGACTCGAAAAATGTTTTTGATTGTGCTCTAAGAAGATAATGTGTAATTTGGTTTTACCCCAAATGTAATTTGAGAGATTCAGAGAAAGTCAGTTTTCTTGTACTGTGTTAGGAAAAGTGTATGCAAGATAAACAGAAAGACCTGGGGAATAGACTAGACCATGGATTTTTATTTTAACTCGAGATTATTGTTTTATTCCTATGACTATCTCTGTCAGTACTCTATTCCTCAGGATGCCTACACCATCTGAGGAATTCCTGTACATATTTCTCCTTTAAAAAACAAGGCCATTGATATAGCTCAGTAGGATAAGTGCCTGCTTAGGCAAGCTCGAGAACCAGGGTTCAATCCCCTGTATGGCATGTGACACTGGCCCCAACCCCAGGGACACAGAGCAAGCAATCATGTCCAGGACATGTAATCCCAGCACTGGGGAGACTGAAAACAGGAGGATCACTACAGGTCCGAGCTGCACAGCGAGACCCTGTTCCAAATACATAAATTTAAAAAAATGCTTTAAGAGCCCAAGTAGACTCTGATGCTCAGAACCCATTCCCGCAGCAGAAGCTGTGTAATATGCTTGAGCGAAACACTTCCCAAGATAGGTGTAAATTCCAACTTAAAAGGAAATCTTTAGGGATGTTAACTGGACTCTTTTTTCCTTACTACAGGGTCTAGAGGGTCTCATTACATACATCAGACTCATAGTGATCCTCCTGTTTTCAGCCTCCCAAGAGCTGGGATTATAGGCACATGCCACCACACCCAATCTCAATCACCCTCTCAGCGTGCCCTGGGGGCAGGGCTGGCACAGCCAGGGATCAAGCCCCGTTCACTGCATCTGCCTAAGCAGGTGCTTTAGTCTGCTGAGCTATCTAACCAGCCCTCAGGTTAGACTCTTAACCTGAGAGTTAAGACTCTTAACAGCAGGTAGCTTCAGAAAGAAACATTTTCTTGCAATTGTTACCCACAAATGAAGTCGTATTTTGTTGGCAGCTGGCAGCTGTGATACTACTGCCATCTGCCTTAGACTTTAGACAGGTGAAACACAGGTAGAACCTCCCTCCCCAGCTGCTGAGCAGTCCCCACCTTAAGGGAGGCCAGCTGCCTCTCCTCTATTTCCACTTACCTGCATAGCTCCAAGATGCTAGAGACCCATGGGCCAAAACCCTAACAGAAGCTGAGAAGCCATGTCCAAATCTTATTAGGACCACCAAGATGATGTGTGGCCTCTGACAGAGACAGCTGTCAGAAGGAAAGCTGCCAGTGAAGAACATACCTAAAGCTACGCTTGGCTGCAGACTTGGAACTCAAAGCCAGGACTGTTGGCAATATGATCTTGCCACCCTTTGGGACACCAAAAAACCAAACCTGCTGGGTAAGAAAGAGACAGTGCTTATTCCAAGAAAAAAAAAATGATCTGCTCGATTTTGAGGGTCATTGTGTTTCCAGGGCAGGATCAACAAAATTTCTTCAGGGGCTGGGGAGATGGCTCAGTAGAATAAGCGCTTGCCTGGCAAGTGCAAGGGTCTGAATTCAATCCCCAGTTCTGGAAAAAAAAAAAGGAGCCTAAAATACTCAACCTATTACACTGTGCACTTGGACAGAGTCATATTTCTCTAATAAACCTGTGCATGCTGTTTTTCAATTGGTCTCTGATATTACAGGTTGGAATTGCAAAAATATTTCATAAAACAAAATTTCTTCAGATCATAATAAAGAGGCCTTGTTGATTCCTGGCCTGCCATGCCAGTCCTACCCCCAAGGTACACTGAGATGGCAAATGAGATTAGGCACTGGGCATGGTGGCAAACCTGTAATCCCAGCACTTGGGAGATTGAAAAATAAGAAGGATCATTACAAGTTCTATCCATGTAGTGAGACCTTGTAGAGTCTGTACTATATACATTAAAAGGGAGGGGATTGCATTTAGTACAGTCAATTTGTTTTCTCAGCAAGCTAAGGGCAGAAATACTGAACCCTTCACTGGTATCTGCAGCTGAGCCAGGAAATAGGATGCTGACCTGACCCAGGAAATCATGCAAGGGGCAGCCAAGGAGGGCAACAGAAGTAAGGCAAAATCAGAAAAGAATCTTTCTGTTCTCCAGGAAAGTAGCTTGGCAGAGTTATCTGCCTGGTTGGGGGAACAGCTGAGACACAGCAAGGCCACTGAGAGCTCACAGAAAATTTAAGGCATGGTACCGTCCCGATGACAAGGCGAGTTTCCTGAGCACTGGAGATTGGGTAGACAATATTGCAGAGAATAGAGGATTCTTTTGTTCATTTCAATATGAGGCTTGGATGAGTTTTGTTGTACTTTTTAACTTGAAGGGAAACTTCTTTCTCTTTTAAAACTTTCTCAGAGCAAAGCATACTTGCGAGGACCGCACTTCTCACTCCTCAATACAGGGAGCTGAGGGAAGGGATCGAGGTGCACTGCCCTCACTGGTGACTATTCCATTAGCAGCTCTCTCCTGCTCTGTCTCAGGGCAGAGTGCAGTGCTGGTGATGGAGGTCATTTTCTCCACATCTGCTCCAGATCAAGAGACCGCCTCTAGTTCCTAACTTACTGACGGCATCTAGGACATTTCATTTCCAAACCTGGGTGACAATGTCAAGACTTATGTAAGACACAAAACCAGAGATATAAATGGCAAGGTGTGTGAGACAGACATCTACCCTAATGCCACCTCCTGCAATGTGTCTCAAACTTGAACCACTGGAGGATCCTGTGAAAGCTGCAGTAGCAGATGCTGCTGATTCTCACAGTAACAGGGAAGACCTGGAAAAAGTGTCTAGCTTTTCAGGCCATTTGAGGATGGTTTCAAACTTTAGTAGATACACATATGGAGATGACACATCTTTATACATACATGTTTAGATACATATGCTCACATTGTACACACATGTATGCACACACAAACATATACACACACTCTCTCTCTCTACCTCATCATATATACAACAATCAGGAGTAGAAGTTTTCATCAAGCTCAAAGGTTCTCAGCTAGGTTACCCACTAGAATTACTAAGGAATTAAAAAAAAAAAAAATACTGTTGACAGTTTCTACTGTAACTGTTTAGGATCAAACTAGAACCAAGAAAGTCATTATTTATTTATTGTTTGTTCATATGCTGCAAAGGGGTTTCTTTTCTTTTGGTCCAAGATTTGGGAGGGGGCTCCAGAAAGGTGAAAAAGCTGGAAGGAGAGGGTCAGGCTAAAGTCCTGAGGCCAGGTGATGCAGGAGCCCCTCAGAGACCACCAGTCTCTGTGACCTCTTAGTCGTGCTTAAGGGTGAGACTTTCAGAGAGGTGCTCGCCCAGTCCAGCCTGGGGGGCCGCCTGCCTGCAGAGGGTGATGAGATGGTCACCTATCTTCTTGATGAGCTTCACCTGCTCATCTAGGAAGTGGTTCTCCAGGAAATCACAGATACGGGGTCGGTCTTGGCAGAGCCCAAGGCATAAAGGTCCAGAAGAGGTTGGCTCAGATTCTTCTCCAGGGCCAGGGCAGCTTCCATGGCATCCAGGGTTTTACCCCACTCATCTTCAGATGGCTTCTGCACATCTTGAAAGAGCACACAGCCACCACGCCAGTTTTGCAACTTCAGGAGATGCTTGGCACCCTCGAATTTCTCCTTAGTCAACTCAAGGAAGAAATGTCCCATGCCCTCCAGAGCCACATCATCAAAGTAGTAGCCCAGAGAGAGATAAGTGTAGGAGGCCCACAGGTGCAAGTTCACCAAGCTGTTGACAGCAGCCTCCACCTCAGTGGAATAATTCTGACAAATCTGAGGTCACAGCTGATCAGCAATAAGGAGGTACCCACAAAAGAACAGTGCTGTCTGGTCCTTGAAGGAGGAGATAGGCGAGAAGATGGTCCCAAAATCTGTACCTGGAAGGTGGATAGGAAGATAAAAGAGGGAGTCCCTGGGTCTGTTCCATTCAAACACTGTTGAAGCAAGAAACAGATGCACAGGACCTCTGGATGTGCCGCTTAGAATCAGGAAATTTAAATATACCCCATTTACATGCTTTAAGGATCACCTTGCTTATACATTTCTGATGAAGACAGATAAGGTGATCTAACTCATGCTTTCCTTTAAAGGTTCTTACTTCTAGTATCTGCTATCACACTACAGCACTAGCCAGTCAGTCTTATGTGTGTGGCAAGCCAGTGTCATCTTTTCAAGGTACAGCCACACTTCATCAACTTTCAAAATATGCTCTATTTAACAGTTATTCTAGTGACATGGTAAATTTATTAAGCAATTCCCTCCACATTTACAGATGGCTGAGTTTTACTGAATTTATAAAATTACTACAATACTTAAGCAGAATGTTCATACAAAAACATGAGCATATACCTTTTATAATTTGGAAGATAAAAGAAAACTCATAATATAAGTATACATATATTTTTAAGTGATATTTATTTTCTTCCCTTGGAAATAAAATCCTATTCTGAAGATGTTTCAAAATTAAAGTGCTTAGTTATATCAACCTAAAATCATATTTACTACTAGGTGACTAAGTTAATTTAGTGACTAGCTCTTCTACCAATTCAAATATTCCCAATTTATCTTCCAAGGTTACAAAACTTCCCACAAATTCTTATTGCAATAACTATTGTATTATTTACAACTAACCAAAACTCAAGATGTTTAAAAGGAAAAAAATAAATATATATGGTTATGTTTTAAAACTATTTATAAACACAATGAAAATACTTTAGGGCCAGGGAGATGGCTCAGTGGAATAAATGCTTCCCTAGCAAGCACAAGGGCCTGAGTTCAATTCCCAGTTCCACCCCCCCCCCAAAAAAAACAAAACTTTAAAGAAAATAGAAAAACTAGGATCCAGGGAGATGCCTCAGTGGAATAAGTGGCTCCCTGGCAAACACAAGGGCCTGAGTTCAATCCCTGGTTCCAGCAAAAAAAAAAAAGAAAGAAATCAAAAAAACTGCCTAATGTTTGCTTATATTTAGATTAAAATGTTTAGCGTACAAGAGTAATAAATATTACTCAACTAGTTAAAAAACAATGAAAATTTAGGAAAATTAAAAGCCTCTATACATTAATATTTTAAATTATGTTATTAAGCAATGAATTTTAAGTGTGCTTAGAAGCCAGAAATTAACAAATTTTGAAAATTAGCAACAAAGCATTTAACAAGTCATGAATGAATACTGGCCAAGGAAATTTTTTGAAAAGATGACGACAAATATCCACACAATCATAAACAGCTGGCTGCCCTCTTAGCTTCAGCACAGGCCCAAATCCTCCTTTTCTTTTCCAAAACGATATGCTACATCAGATATTGAAAAGGCCTAAATAGCAATCAAAACTGTAGAAAAAGTACAGTGAATAATAAAGGGAAGGTAAGAGTGGAAAAAGTTCATACAACTTTCTTTTTTGGTTAATTATGTATAACAACTAAATACTATCTCTAGTATTTAGAAATCTATTCTTCATATCTAACAATGATTTCTTATAGGCTTTTCAAAGCAAATAGAAAGTAAAGTTGAACTAAAACTGGGAATTCTAAAAACCACAGGCAAAACTCTCATATAGATTCAAAAACAGAAGGAGTGAAACACTTTCCTATACAGCAAGTAACTAACGGACTTGACCTATTTAACATATCATCTACACCTACCGACCACTGCCATACCCCTTAACAGCAAAAGAAAAGAGAAGTGTCCACAACTGACAGACTGAAATCTTAACTATAGCAGAGGAAGTGCCTATCTCACAGAGGTCATCATAAGGTCAAAAACTTATGAGTCATCATTATAGTGTGTGCGCCAGGCTGGGAGATTTAAGTGCATTCAAAGAACTGTGTGACCAATGTGGCCTAGTTAACAAAAAAGTTGCAATGTGTGCCTTTTGTCCCACAAACTTATGGCCTATGTTAATAAAACAGCAAGGAGAAATGAGAAAACTCATCTTGGAAGAGGTCTGCTACTTAAGCAAAACCACAAATAACTAAAACTCTTCACGATGATGACTAAGGGTGACCTAAACCAGTAGTGAGTTATACAAAGCACTGACCTGCCACTGCATTTTATTTACTAAATTTTACCTTTAAAAAAGTTGGCACTTCCTCCCTCGCCTCCCCAACTCCAGCATCTCTGTCCATGCTACAGAGATCTTAAGATTAAGATCAGTACTGACCAGTGATGTCAGTACATATTATTTATGTATGGATGTGCTAAGTTTCTATTTTTTAAGTATGTTTAAGTTCTTCCTAGTGGGAGAGTAAAAACTGAACACAGAGAACCAATTATGAGTTGTTAAACTTTACCTTGAGAGCTTAAAAACATAGTATCTAGCAGAGTCAGGGCCAAGTCACAAGTCTCGGCCTGCATTGGCTGCACAGGCTTCCCTGCTAACACAGGCCGACATTACTGACCAAGTAGGCACACAACATTCTGCTAACCCAAGCTTCTAATTCAGAATCCCCAGAACCCACAAGTGATTAATCAGTGTTGGCAAAGAAAGGGAAAAAAGTTTACCACATGTGGTTATAATGCTAAACCACAAGTATTTATTCCCTCGCTTTCCTGTAGCCAATCATTACCAAGCAAGAGAACAGCGATAATAAAGTTAAGGAAGAACAGATTCTGAGGCCTCACCCATGATGGGGCCCCACAGAAAAAGGTTACAGACAATGCCTGAGTCAGTTCTGAAAGAATTACGAAATATTTTGGTAACTCAGCAGCTACGAACACCACAAGAAAGGGACCAAGAGAAATATGCTATTCAATGCAAGTATAAAGTTGATTTGCCAAATGAAAGCTTTTAGTTAGAAAGATATAGAGAACTGTAGGCCCGCCGCACTAGAGACCTTTCCCAGAGCTCCATTTAGGCCCGCAGCCCCCACACCCAGCACAGTTCGGCCGGTGAGTGAAAACTCCAGGCCCACCACGCCAGAGAGACCTTTCCCAGCACTCTCAACTCCTGCCCTGCTGCCCCAGACTCAACACAGCCTGTCCAATCCGCAGCACCAGAGAGACCTTTCCCAGTGTTCTCAACTCCTGCCCCACAGCCCCAGACCCAGCACAGCCTGCCCGGTGAATGAGAACATCCACTACCCTTTTGGGAGTCCAGCAGACCAACCAAATCCCGGGCCCAGTGAGTGTGTGAGAGAGTTTCTGTGCTCTCCTGCCCCATCCACACCCAGGCCAGGCCTGACATACAAGCCTAGGGAGAAACTCTGAGGCTAAAGTCCTTACACTGATAATAGGGTCAAAATCACACAGCTAATCCAGAAGCAAAACATCTTATCAAAGGGGCACAACCAGCTCACCTGCAAGGATAGCAACAGGAAGGAGGTGAACACAGCAGCCAGACCCAAGCCAGGCAAAACTACATGAACTAGAACTTGGTGTAACAATACCTGAATTTCATAAGGTGCTAAGGTTAGAACTGCACCAAAACTCTACACCAAAAGTCAGAGGACAGAGCTATAAGTCATGATAAAAACAAGGAGCCAAATGTAATCTCAGGCCTCCAGCCCACCAATGATAAGTGCAGAGGATACTAACACAACTAAAATGAATGAATTAACAGAGTTAGAAGCTAGGAAACAACAGCAGAAAGGTATAGAGGAATTCAGACCAGAATTAATGCCTGAAAGAAAAAAAGAAATTTTGGAATACATAGCATCAGAAGTAAAGAATCAAATCCAGAAACATATGGGGGAAACCCAATGCCCACACAGAAGAAGTGCAGAGAACACTATTAAAGCTGAAACATATGAATTTATAGCATCTCAGGCAAAGAAACAACAGCAAAAGGGTAAAAAGGAACTCAAAGCAGAAATAATTTCCAAAATAAAAAAAGAAATCTTTGAAATCATAACATGTATAGTAGAGAATCAATTCTGGAAATATATGGAGGAAACCCAATTTGGAAAAATCTCTGCAGTAAAATAATTAATGACTACCTCTAACGAAGAATTGACAAAAAAAAAAAAAAAAAATAGAGGCGATTAGAAATATGATGGATTCCTTGAATGAGCAAAACAGGAAAGAAACAGATCGAATAAAGCAGAGTCAAGGACATGTAGAAGAACTTAAAATCTCAATCACAAGTTTACAAAACCGTTTGAGTGAAAAAGAAGACAGAGTCTCAGATCTTCAAGAAGTTGGTACAGCTAGTGAAAAGGAAAGAAAAGATCTCTTAAAAACAATTAGGAAGCAGGAAAAAAATAATCCATCACATGCAAGATGATGCCAAGATGAACAATGTGAGATTAATAGGCACCAATGAGAAAGAAGGAGTCAACACAAATGATATAAAAAAAAAATATGGGCAGAATAGCAGAAAACTTCCCAAATATGAGGAAACAATCTAACATTCAGGTAACTGAAGCATACAGAATGCCAAATAACTTCAACCGAACTAAAAATACATCAAGACATATAATAGTCAAGATCCCAGAAAACCAACACAAAAATACTATACTGAAAGCTGCTGGAGAAAAGAAACAGATGACATTAAAAGGAAAACCCATCAGAATTACGGCCAACTTCTCTTCACAAACCATGAAGGCAAGGAGAGCATGGAGCAGAGTACTTCAAGTCCTCTATGAAAATAAACTCCAGACCAGACTACTATATCCTGCAAAACTCTCTTTCAAACTTGACTGAGAAGTGAAGTACCTCCATGACAAAGAAAAACTAAAGAATTTCATGACAACAAAGCCATCCCTATACAGGCTACTGAAAGATATTCTAAAGAGGGATCACAATGACCAGAACTCCACAAGTGAAAACAGAAGGAACCCACTAAATAGGGCAAGCAACTAAACACAGGACAAAAAGAAGTAAACAACAGCAGGTAAATAACATGACAATCATAAGTAAACACATTTCAATTATAACCATCAATGTAAATGGACTCAATTCACCAATAAATAGAAATAGACTGACACAGTGGATTAGGAAACAAAATCCAACAATACACTGTGTATAAGAAACACACTTAACTCAAAAGGACATTCATAGGCTTAAAGTCAAAGGATGGAAAACAATACTGAATGCCCCAGCACCACAGAAAAAAGCAGGGGTAGCAATCTTGTTCTCAGACAGTCTCAACTTCAAGCCAAAAATGATCAAATGAAATAAAGAAGGACACTATATACTGGTTAGGGCAAGAATTCAAGAGGAAGAGGTAACACTCATAAATATGTATGCAACAAACACGGGAGCACCCAACTATGTAAAACATCTTAATGGATATGAAAAAGCTAATATCCAATACCACAATCTTTTTTTTTTTTTTTTTTTTGTCTTTTTGAGACAGGGTCTCACTATGTAGTTCAGGCTGGCCTTAAACTCACTTTGTAGCTCAGGCTGGTCTCGAACTCACAACAATCCTCCTGCCTCAGCCTCCCAAGTGCTGGGATTACAGGCTTGCACCACCACGCCCGGCTAAATACCACAATCTTAAAAGAAGACCTAAATACCCCCTTATTCCACAAAGACAGGTCAACTAGACAAAAAATTAGCAAAGAAGTAATAGAATTGAACCAGAACCTGGAACAAATAGACTTGGTGGACATACACAGTGCGTTCCCACCAACCACAGCTGAATATACATTTTTTTCAGCTGCACATGGGTCATTCTCTAAAATAGATCACATACTGGTCCATAGGCCATGCTTAAATATATGCAAGAAAATAGAAATTATCCCATGCATACTATCTGACCACAATGAAATTAGAAATAAAATTAGAAACCAGCAAAAGCCCCTAAATACATGAAAATTAAACAACACCCTACTCAGCAATCAATGGGTTACAGATGAAATTAAATACCTAAATTCAATGAGAATTCAACCACAACTTATTGGAATTTATGGGATGCAATGAAAGCAGTTCTCCAAGGGAAGTTCATAGCTACGAACTCACATACTAGGAAAACAGAATAGGAACAAATAAACACCCTAATGTTGCAAAACACCCTAATATTCTCCAAAATCTAGAAAAGGAAGAGCAAACCAAACCCAGAGCCCAAAGATGAGAAGAAATAATGAAGATAAGAGCAGAAATTAATTCAATTGAGACGAAGAAAACAGTTCAAAGAATCGATGAATCAAAAAGCTGGTTCTTTGAAAGACTAAATAAAATTGATAAGCCACTAGCTAACCTCATCAAAAAGAAGAAAAATTCAAATACAAGCAATAAGGAATGAAAAGGGTGTAATCACCAGTGGAAATTCAGAGGATTATCAATAGCTACTTTGAGAATCCTTATACTCACAGAATAGAAGACACAGATGAAATGGACAGATTCCTAGAAAGGTACAAATTGCCAAAACTGAATGAAGAAGACAGACCAACTCTCAATAAACCAATAACAGCCAACAAAATACGAAATGTAATAAAAAGCTTGCTGACAAAGAAAAGTCCAGGTCCTCATGGATTCATAGTTGAATTCTACAAGAAATTTACAGAAGATATAATCCCCACACTCCACAAACTCTTCAATGAAATTGAAAAGGAAACAGTTCTCCCAAAATCATTCCTGGAGACAAATATTAGTACTGATACCAAAACCAGGGAAAGATGCAACTAAAAAAGAGAACTACAGGCCAATCTCACTCATGAACATAGATGCAAAAGTCCTCAATAAAATCCTAGCAAACAAAATACAGCAAATCATCAAGATCATACACCATGACCAGGTAGGATTCACCCCAAGGATGCAAGGATGGTTCAATATTCCAAAATCTATAAATGTAATACACTATATCAATACAGCGAAAACTAAAAACCACATGATCCTCTCAATTGTTGCAGAAAAGGCTTTTGACAAAGTCCAACACTTACTTATGTTCAAAATTTTTCAGAAAATTGGAATAGAAGGCCTCTACTTCAACTTGACAACCCAATGGCTAATACAATTCTAAACGGGAAAAACTGAAATCTTTTACTCTTAGATCTGGTATAAGACAAGCATGTCTTCTATCACCCCTCCTATTCAATATAGTTTTGGAATCATTAGCATCATTAGAAAAGAGGGAGAAATAAAAGGAATAAGAATAGGTAAAGAAGAAGTTAAATTATCACTATTTGCAGATGACCTGATACTTTACGTGGAAGACCCAAAAAACTCCACCAAGAAGCTACTAAAATTGATACAGAACTTCAGTAGCATATGAAATAATGAATAGCAGGATACAAAGTCAGTATTCAAAAGTCAATAGCATTCCTGTACACAGATTGCAAACACACTGAGAGGGAAACTATAGAAACAATACCTTTTACAACAGCACAGCAGAAAATGAAATATCTTGGAATTCATCTAACTAAAGAAGTTAAAGATCTTTTCATGGACAATTATGGTACTCTAAAAGAAGAGAACATAGAGGATTTCAGAAAATGGAAAGATGTACCCTGCTCCTGGATAGGAAGATCCAACATTGTGAAGAGGGCCATATTCCCAAAACTGTTGTACAGATTCAATGCAATCCCTATCAAACTACCAACAAAATACCTCTTAGACCTAGAGAAATCATTCTTACAATTTATTTGGAACCAGAAAAGACCTAGAATAGCAAAGGCAATCTTGGCCAACAAACACAAGTCAGGAGGCAATACAATTCCTGACTTGAAATTATACTACAAAGCTACTATGATAAAATCAGTATGGTATTGGCAACAAAATAGACTTGAGCATCAATGGAATAGACTAGAACATGCAGAGGCCCCTACAAACACACTCAACCACTTGATCTTCAATAAAGGGGCCAAATGCACTTACTGGAAGAAAGATAGCCTCTTTAACAAATGGTTCTGGAAAAATTGGCTCTCCACATGTCAAAAACTAAATTTTGACCCAGATCTATCACCACACACTAAGATAAAGTCGAAATGGGTCAAAGATCTTAACATTAAAACAGAGACACTCAACCTCCTGGAAGAGAAAGTAGAAGAAACCCTTGAAGACAGGGGTAGGCAAAGAGAAGAGTTCATGAACAAACATGTATCTGCACAGGAAACACTTGAAAGAATCAACAACTGGACCACCTGTTATTGAGAAGTTTTTTCATGTCAAAAGAAATTACCATCAAAGTGAAAAGACAACCCACAAATTTTGAAAAAATCCTAACTCATAAGAACTCAGACAAGGGTGTGCTCTCAAGAATTTATAAAGAACTAAAAAATATCAGGGCCCCTAAATTTAAAGACCCAATCCAGAAATGGGCATCCGAGATGAACACACACTTCTCAGAGGACGAAATTAAAGAAGCAAATAAATATATGAAAAAATGCTCCACATCACTAGTTATCCATGAAATGCAAATTAAAACAGCACTGAGATACCATCTCACTCCAGAAAGAATGGCTATCATAAGCAAATCAACCAACAACAAATGTTGGAGAGGTTGTGGGGAAAAAGGAACCCTTCTCCACTGCTGGTGGGACTGTAGACCGGTGCAACCATTATGGAAATCAGTGTGGAGACTCCTAAGAAACCAGGACTGGAAATCCCATTCAAGCCAGCTATACCCCTACTGGGAATTTTCCCAGAGGAACTGAAAACACATATACATAGGTATATGTGTACCTATGTTTATAGCAGCACAATTTGTGACAGCGAAATCTTGGAAACAACCAAGATGCCCATCACATGAGGAATGGTTGAAAAAGATGTGGTATTTTTATACAATGGAGTATTACTCAGCTGTAAAGAATGATAAACTCGAAGCCTTCATATTTAAGTGGAGGCCATTTGAAGACATACTTAGAAGCAAAATAAACCAGACCCACATGTGCAAATATCACATAGTCTCCCTAGTATAATTTAAAAGAAGAACTGCAAATAGAAAAGTCTAACACAATTAGAAGGAAAACAAAAACTTGAGGATTGGACAATGAGGAGAGGGCAAAGAGAAACACTGAGAAACATGACAGAGGCAAGACCATTCACTTACACACACTAGATGAGTAAGACAATGATCCTGAGAAACATCAGGAGATTTTTGAAACTAGCAATTAACTGGTAAGATTCTCATCCCGACTAATTATATATGCTGATACCTGTGAACCAAGCAACTACAGTGAATTTAACAAAATGTAATAGAAGGCCCACACTCTAAAGGCCACTCTGATCTTCTAAATATGTACTTCTTGTCATGACATACCAGCTATTACTATACTGCCCTTTGTAAAGGGTAGTAAATAAAAAAAAAAAGACAAAAAAAAAAAAATGTCACAAGTCATGCTACAAAGCTACACTGTGTATGGATGGATTTCTAAATACCTATGTAAATATATGTAAGTGTTCATTCCTATTTTTTAAAAAAAATTTTCTTCATATCCTATACAGACTTAGAGTTTAGTATCTCAATACTTGATGGAAAATATAAGTCCCATGTTAAAAAAAAAATAATTAGAAAGACATATCTTTCTAATTAGATACTTAATCCCATCTCTAGGTCACATTTTAGATTGTTGCTCAAGAAATAAAAATCACAACTCCACATTTTAACTAAGTCAGGGATGCTAACTTTTACAACAAACTTGTTTTAATCTTTCATTGATATTCTTAAAATGAACTGTAAAATGAAACATAAATCTACAACTTAAAATGATTCCAAGTTGCACTGTCCACAACCAAAAAACACACGTACATGTACCTATATTCACAGGTATACAAAGAAAAGCACTAGAAACACTTACGTGGTCTTTTAAAGGAAAATAGCCTCAGTCTAGCTATCTACCAAAAAAGCCAACCAATTAATCATGGTCCCTTGCAAAGAAAATGAAATAACTACAATGTCTGTCTGGGCAACAATGGTGGGGCCAGAATTGTAAATCATACACAAAAATAAGTAATGCTACAGAGAGCCACCTCCTTCATTATTACAGGTTGCATGACACAAATGTACCACTGTTTATGTAATAGCTTATTACTAATAAGCTTATCTAAACTAGTTAAATGGACAACTCCATAAAATCAAGTTTAAGATCTAAGAAAAAAGGTCTGGGAGAATAAATAAAAATAAATACAAAAGACTAGTTACTCCTGGAGAAAAGGATGACAGTGAATTTTAGTATATTCACATTGTCTAAAATGACCACTTAAAGAACATAGAATTCATCCAGTACTGTGCTTAAAAGGAGGCTGAGGAAATAACCAGCTCTCTGGGAAAGTTAAGGCTCAGTTCCAGTGCCGGGAGAGAAAGAACAGCACAGGTGACCCTGGAGTTCTCCTCTGGCTCTTCCTTTCACAACACAAGACAAGCTGCCCTTCATTCCTGCACCGCCTCACCTCATGCACACGCTGACTTCCACTGCCTGTAATCCCAGGGGGACTGGGAAGGGGACATGTAGGGACAGCTACTGATGGCTCTAGATCCCCTAACAACACTGCTGTCACACATTGGTGTCTAACCAGGCCCATGCTACCAAACTGGGTAATTCAGTTTGTGTCTGCCAAATTTTTAAAAACAAAAAATAATCAAAGTATCATTCTCCCATCTGCACAGCATAAAAACTGATGAGAAACACGTATGTTTTACTCATCTTTGAGGTCTGGATTTCATTATTCATGGCAATTCCTTCAAAAGATGTCAACAAAATTGCTTAAAGCATTATTATTACTCCTGCACATTATTAATTCACTTGGTTTAGCTACAGAAATTAATCAAAACTTAATCTACCCTGTTACTAAATTCTGGTTTTTATAGATTCATTCTAGATTTATTCAGTAACTAACAGTAGTCCAAAAAATTCAAGTATAGCAATTAAAATTCTAAATAAAATACACAATGTAAATAGTTAATATTTCAGTATATTATAAAATGCTCATCCTTCCAGTCACATGTGTGTCAACACTGCTTCTTGGAGCCTGGCTGCTCCAGATTTCTTGTACCTTAGTATTTCCATTATGAGGCTAAGTGAAGTCAAGCACCTGGTCTATATATAAGCACATGCTCTAAGGTGTTTTGCTCACAATAAGACCATTAGAAATCTAGCAGGGAAGGAGATCACAGTAAACAACAGTAAGGATAAACTATGCTGTGAAAATATATCAATTACAGCATTGGCAGAAAAGGCAGCATAAAGGCTTCCAAACTGCTAAACATCAAATTCAGAGATGAGAAATCAACACAGTCAAAAGGGGCCCCAGGGCCAGGGAGATACTTCACCAGTATAAGCACCTGCCTAGCAATTTCAAAGTCCTGAGTTTGATCCCCAATACCACAAAAAGAAAAAAAAAAGGGGGGGGGATACCACAATGACAGCAGCAGTAACATGAAAAAGGGGAAGAGAGTAAGAAACTAGCAGGCAATGTTTTGCCTTAGCATCCAGCCCTTTCATTTGTTCTGCCAAAGTTATGCTGATAATTTGCAAAGAGATCTATCTACCTACTCATGGCTTATGGCCATTCTTTTTGTAGAAAAATTTCTGTACCAGAATTGAAGAGACATTTGCAAAAAAACACACAGAACTCCATTTCCATGACTGCAAATCCAAATGTCCCTACTGATAGGAATCCCCTTCCTAAATACACAGGTTGTTAGCCTTAAAATAAAAAAAAAAAGTTGGATGACATATGGTAGCCCACATCTGCAATCCCAACTGAGGCTGAAAACAAGAGGATCGCTATGAGTCCAAGGTGTATAGTGAGACCCTGCACCAAATACATTAAAAAAAAAACAAAACTGTATTATCCGCTCCCCTTCTACTTACAACAATTAGCATCACATTATACACCCTCTTAACACAGACATCAAAATATACTTAAAAGTTCTGGAAGAAATTTAAAAATCTAGATTAAGGTCATTTCTATCTACAACATAATTATTTTTAAAAGACATACAAAAAGCCCATCAATTAAGGAATGAATCAAAAAGATGTGGTATTTTTATACAACAGAGTATTAGCTATAAAAAGATAAAACTCGAGGTTTTTATAGATAAATGGATGCAACTAGAGGCTATACTTATAAGTGAAATAAATCAGAACTGCATGTGTAAAACTATATTGTCTAACCCAGTATAAGAAACTGAAAGAGTAAAACCAAAATGTACAATAGATAATGTGAAAAGAAAAGAAATTGCTCAAAAGGAAAGATTAATGAGGGGGAAAGGAGAAAAGAAAGGGGAATGCATACATATATACACACATACACATAAGAGAGCTAAGATAATTGTGCTACTAATTTCCATTGGTTTATTGAAAGGAGCAGTTAACGCTTTTTCAAAAAAAATTTTTGTATGTATTTTAGTACAGGGTCTATAGGGTCTCACTACACAGATCAGTCTCATAGTGACCCTCCTGTTTGCAGCTTCCCAAGTGCTGGGATTACAAGCACACACCACCACACCCAATCTCAGTCGCTCTCTCAGTGTGCCCTGGGGGCGGGGCCGGCACACCATGCCAGGACTGAACCCTGGCCACAGTCCACTGAGGCATCTGGCTGGCCCTAATGCTTAATTTTATGATAAATTGTATACAAATATCTGAATGACTACTTTGAAGGTAACAATATGCAATATAACAACCACTGTTAACTCCCTATCGTTTTTGTTTTAAAATTCTGTATCACTTTAGTTTTTTAAAATTAAAACTGTTTTTCTCTTTAAAATAAACACTCTAGGGCCAGGGAGATGGCTCAGTAGAATAAGCGCTTCCCTGGCAAGCTCAAGGGCCTGAGTTCAATCCCTGGTTCTCAAAAAAAAAAAAAAATTAAAATTAAAATTAAATTAAATAATTCAAGGTAACTGAGGCAGAGGATCACAAACTGAGGCTATTTATGGGCAACTTAGTAAGACTCAAAATAAAATAATGAAAAGAGACTGGGGAGCAGCTGACTGGTAGAACACTTGCTCCATGAAAAACACAAGAAGAAATAGTTCTAGCAAAAAGAAAGTAACAATAGGTACGTGGTTCATCACTAATATTTTTATCTACTGATTTAACAAAAGTTTTATAAATATAAAACTACAGTAGGAGGAGTAGAAGAAAAAATTAGGACTATAAGTAAATCTACCTACCATAAAAGGAATTCAAACATCTTTTCTGAAATTAGTAATTCAAGAAAAAGTAGTATAACATTTTTTTTTTTCTTTTCTTTTCTTTTTTGCGGAACCGGGGATTGAACTCAGGCCCTTGCGCTTGCCAGGGAAGCACTTATTCCACTGAGCCACCTCCCCGGCCCTAGTATAACATTTTTAAACAGGAATATAAGTACTTTCAAACTCAACTCTGTGTGTGTGTGTGTGTGTGTGTGTGTGTGTATGTGTGTGTGAGCACGTGCCCAGAAATTGAACTCAGACCTTGCATTTTCCAGGCAAAACTAAACTTTTGTAAAAGTTAAAAGTGATTCTCTCTCAGATGTCAAGTTGGGGAAGTTGGGGAGAGGGATGAATATTCTTTTCACTTTTTTCTTTTATTTGATTTTTTAAATTTTGTATATATGAATTAGTCTAATAAAAAGAAAGCTAAATTTTAAAAACACAATTTAAACTTACAAATTCATCATAAATTCAGAGAGTACTAGAGAACCAGGAAGACACGAAAAGGAAGCCCCAGCTGTCAGCTCCAAGAGGACACTTACTCTGCATGGAAGTCACAACAGCAAGGGTAGAATGGCAAGATGTAGAGTCACCTCATTAAATAAAGGAAAGCTGGCAGAGTTCAAATTAATGAGATCATAATGTATATGGCATTAGTATGAGTAGCAACCTAGTATCAACATATTACAAAGACACGCTTCCTGTGATCTTGTGATGAATTTCCAAATTGCTGAAACATAGTGAGAAACTAACTCAGGCACAGGCCCCAGGGCATTTGTAAAAAGGAAGATATCTTGCCTTGGAATTTAAATTTAGCAATGGTATCCATTATCTTGATTAAAGATAACACAATAATCCCATATAAAGTATTAGTTCATTTATAAAATAATCCTCATCCAACTCCCTCCACTCAGAGGGGCCAGGCACTGCAAGCACTGGTTTTTCTTAGACCACTCACATGCCAAGAGTCTCCAAATTTCTCAGTGACCTTATGGGTTAGGCAACCAAACAAGGGTTATGAGTACTATAAATTACAGAAAAAAAACAGACAAGCTAAAATCTTACCGAATTATTCCTACTAGTTCATTTTTTACAAAGAGTCAGAAAAGTCAGGCACCTTTGAGAATGTATAGAGTTCCTAAAATGCAAAGTTCTCTGAAGCTTTGTAGGTAGGATGCTTTGTGCTAATAATGGATCAAAACTGACATGTAGACCAGGGCCCCAGGCCTCCGGAGGCTCAGGCCAAGGACTGCAAAGCTGCTCAGCAACAGTGCAGGACAGTCTGGGTTATGCAGCAAGATCCAGTCACAAAGAAAAAGAAAAAATCCCACCCCTGCACATAAAATCAAAATATATTTATATTGCTTCTAAAATATGCTTTCGTGAATATTTTTCCTAAAGGAGAAAAAACGTGGCTTCAATCTGAGGGATAAGTGTACCTGCTCAGGCTTCCACTTCAAGGGGAGAAAACAATACAAGCCAGAAATGAAAGCCTATTATTCTTAACAATATTTATAGAAAATTGTTCACAAACTCATCTTTTTGAGTAAAGCAATAAAAAAATGGATGTGACTTTTCAATGAGTTCAAAAGCTTATTATCACAAAATACTATAAAGCTATTAACTCAAAAAATAAGACCGGGCGTGGTGGCACATGCCTGTAATCCTAGCTCTTGGGAGGCTGTAAACAGGTGGATCACTATGAGTTCAATCTATGCAGTGAGACCTTGCACACCTTGTACACCCCAAACCTAAAATAAAAAAATAATAATAACAACTCAAAAAATAACTACCAGAAACACTCTTTTACCAACAGTACCTTGGGCTTCCTAGTCTTACCACTGTGCAAGTTCCTACAAAGAGCAAAAATAAAAAACCAGAAAACCCTGATTATCTATTCAACATGAAAATGTACTACCTTTTTTCAAATTAGAAACATGAAACACAATTTATGAGCAGTACAAGATTACACTAGACAGAGTACAGTCTGATAACCTGTGTATTTAAAATTGCAATTTTAGAATCAGTTTGTCTAAATACATATTTATATGTGGATTATTTATATCTATTTTAATTTAAGGAAGAAAGTCTATAATTATAGATTTTATTTTAGTGAATATGAAATATTAACTCCCCCCACACACACACCGCCAGCTCAGCCTGCA
The DNA here is from genome assembly GCA_004027165.1 of Ctenomys sociabilis. Classification (NCBI taxonomy): domain Eukaryota; kingdom Metazoa; phylum Chordata; class Mammalia; order Rodentia; family Ctenomyidae; genus Ctenomys; species Ctenomys sociabilis. Next base: position 477 of record PVKA01000004.1, on the reverse strand, counting down.
CTGGGGGCGGGGTTGGCCGGGCCTGTGGTGCTGGAGATCAAACCATGGTCCTTGACCTTTGCCTAAACTTACCTAAGCAGGGACTTTAGACCACTGACCTATCAAACCGCGCCCCCAATATTAACTCTTGAAAGTATTCCCATGTACGCTAACAAGAAAAACTTTGGCATGAATAGATCACACCATCCTAGGTACAGACACTGAAGCATGTTTCACACTGCAGACCTGAATACATAAAATCAAATCGATACAGACCACTTAATAATGACTAGACAGAATATCAGTAACTGTAAAAAACACAATGTATTATATGAAGAGTTTGAATGCAAAAACCACATATTTATTAAACATATCATTAACTTAAAAACACCAAGCCAATTTCTTTTAAAGTGCTGCTCATCCAAAACCATCACCCCAAAGTGAATTTTTAAAAACAGATTATAAGGCAAACACTGACAATATATACGGACAGGCACT
>PVKA01000003.1:431563-465958 GCA_004027165.1 Ctenomys sociabilis | reverse complement strand
GTATTATAAGTTGAACTAAATTCAGAAATTTTAAATCTTTAAATATTTATTGCCTATTCCTTCCTACTTTGAGAATTCTAATTATATGAATATAAAAAAAGGAGCAGTTAATGCTTACAATTTTTGTTTTTACTCTGATTTTTTTCCTCTCTTGAATTTCTTATAACTTCTTATTGTTTTTTCTTTTTTCTTTTGAGATAGGGTCTCACTATGCAGTTCAGGCTGGCCTTAAGCTCACTTTGTAGCTCAGGCTGGTCTCGAACTCACAACAATCCTCTTGCCTCAGCCTCCCGAGTGCTGGGATTACAGGCATATACCACCATGCCCGGCTTCTTATTGTTTTTTCTTAAAACAAAACTTATACGTTTATACCTGGTAATCTGAAAAACTAATTTGCACAAAGCATCATGTAATACAGCAATCATTGTTGGATTCCTGTTACTTTGCTTAGTGAAATCTTGACTCAGGTATAATGCTATTTTCTTCTATCACTATTTTGTATTCTTTAAAAATAATAATAAAAAGTACCAAAAAAAATGTCTTCTCCAAATGCTCAATTACACTTTGGTTTGATCTGGCTCATGATAAAGATACTATTAACTTTCTAGTATTGCCTCAGTAGATTTCATTTTCTTTTTTCTTTTTAACCAGGCATCAAATTCATGACCTTACACTTGCCATACGGGCACTTATACTACTATCTTCTCAGCCCTTCATTTTCATTTTTTAAGTTTATTTCTTTTTTCCTGTATTTTAGGGAAGGGTCTACAGGATGTTAGGGGTCTCACTACTAGATAGGACACACAGTGATTCTCCTGTTTACACCCTCCCAAGTGCTGGGATTACAGGCTCCACATCCAGTCTCAATGGCTGTCCCAGTGCACCCTGGGGGCAGGGCTGGCATGGCAGGCCCCTGCCCCTGCTTGCAGGTGCTTTAATCTGCTAAACTATTTGGCCAGCCTTTCTTTCTTTTTTTTTCAAAGGCCTATGAAGCAGCTAGTAGCTACTTTATTCTCTACTATGCTTTAAAAAAGATTATTATAACAATTGCAAGTAGCATATAATTTAGAAAATACTTTCACATGATTTTAGAACATGTTACCAGAATATGCTGATTTTATTTTTATTTCTTTATTTATTTTTTGGCAGAACCGGGGATTGAACTTAGGCCCTTGCACTTGCCAGGGAAGTACTTATTCCACTGAGCCATCTCCCAGGCTCCCCAGAATATGCTGATTTTAAAAAGCTATTATCCTAACTATGCTTTACTCAAGTCAGTTTTCAGACTGACTTTAATCTCTGAACAGTTAACATCAAGGTGGGGTTAAACAAGTTCTAAATAAACTGGGTAATAGGGATGACAAGCTACCCAGAGAATTTGAGTATTATTTAAGAACCACTCAATAGATAGCCTACTTATTCCTGGAATGAAATAAATTGTCTCAGTCATTTTGAAAGTACTCCAATGCCTCCAGGGAACTGGGAAATTTATTCTTGCTAATAAACTGTTTTCTTATAGGAACTGAATGATTCATAGTGGCCTAAAGAATCTTCTCACCTGAAAACACAAAGCAACTAACTTAACTTTAAACATGAAGTATATTTAAGGCTAATCCAGATAGATACGTTTTTCAATTTTCTGTGATTCCATCTGTAGGAAAGATATTAATCCAGATGTTAATATCTTTCCTGAATATACTGATTTTAAAAAGTTATTATCCTAGCCACGCTTTACTCAAGTTATGAAGCAGAATTTCCAGAAATGTAGCAAGACCCAATTGCCAGGAAATTAATCATGTGTAACTTCAAGTGAGTCAAGGGCAAAACATCTGTCTATACCCTTATTTACAAAATATTAATTTACTTACAAAGCTGTTATCTCTATAGGCTTTTGGTATAAGAAGAAAGGAAATCCTTCCCTTCCGCTATAAATGCACTTTCAATTTTGAGTTTAAGAGCAAATCCCAAATGAAAATTCATTCAAATAAGTTATCATGCTGAGAAGAGGAAATATCATTTTTAAAAAGATATCTTTTCACTCACCAACCCTTAAAGTAATTCTGAACCCTGATAAGAAAAGTGTGAAAGGCCAAACCAGAATTTGACCTCATTACTGCAACGGAGCAAATGATGTGCTTGGTCAGGTTCAAGATCATCAGCCATCATCAGTGCTGCCTGAGTGAAAGTGATTTCTACAACAACAAGCTCTTACATTAGCTATCCAAAGACCTTTTAGACTTCTAAAATACTACAAAGAAAGTGATACATATGCAACCAGGGAGGATACTGGTACCAGCTTACACATAACAAAAGACATCCGGATTAATATCTTTCCTACAGATAGAATCACAGAAAATTGAAAAAATGTATCTATGTATCCATTTTTAAGAAAGAGTGAGGATTTCTACACAAAACAGTAGTCTGAATGATATTACAATCACCTCCAAACCTATATCATACTCCTGTCATGTATGATTTCACTTTTCCCAAACACTCAAGTCCAAAGTTTATGAAGCAAAGTTTTTACATGCCTATAACATTTTAAAAATGCAGACTGCTGACTGTGAACTACAGCGGGGGTGGTTAGTTCTATTTCCTTATACTGTGAGCAGCACACCCTTTAGATTTAGAAGAGAAAAATTCAACGTAAGCAGAGGTATTTCCTTTCAAAAGCTACATGCTTGAAATATTCCACACACTAGTTCAAAATCACCTACTGACAATACTAAATCAACCAAATATAGATCTCAGGTTCATGTACAGGAAGGAGAGGAGTTAGGAAGAAGATAATGAAGTTTAAAGAACAATAACATACTTTCCAGGAATGATACCTTTATTTTTTACTTATTTTATACATTCATCTAGTTTTTCATTTTCTGACACAGGACCTTTCCATTCCATGCAACTCCTTAACACTCATGTATTTTATTTATAATCTTACAGTTCTTTAATAGAGTCTATACATATCAGTGATTGTGCAACTTCCAAGATATCTTTTATTATTCTATCCATGTAGTTGGAGACTCCCCGGGAAGAAAAAATTCAAACTGCTACCCCAGCTCTGGACACTGCACCCCAGCCCATTCTGTTCTTTGACACCTATAGACTGCTACACTGGCTCTTCCCACTTGCTGTTTCAAAGCTTTTCTCTGGAGAGCTGCTGCTTCTCTTCAGTCCCTGGCTTAAATATGACATTAGTCTTAAGAGGAAAGGCATGCTTCCCTTGCCACCAAACTTTATTAGCACAGTCATTTGCTATTATTTCTAGAGTCATTTTCTTTTTTTTTTTTTTTTTTTTTTTTTTTTTTTTTTTTTTTTTTTTTTTTTTTTTTTTTTTTTTTTTTGAGACAGGGTCTCACTATGCAGTTCAGGCTGGCCTTAAACTCACTTTATAGCTCAGGCTGGTCTCGAACTCACAACAATCCTCCTGCCTCAGCCTCCCGAGTGCTGGGATTACAGGCCTGCGCCACCACACCCGGCTATTAGAGTCATTTTCTATTTCTTACATCTTACTACTTTTCTTTTAAAATAAAAGCTCCAATTATCAACATACTCTGCCTTGTCTGAGACACTCTGTCTTGTCCATTTTTCTATTTTTAGTATCTAAAGCAGAACCTGACATCCAATAAGAGGCTCAAGAAATACTGAACAAATGAAAACAACCAATAACTGACCAATTCCATTGTGTTGATTTAATAAACCAAGCTGAGCAAAAAAAGAAGGGCATAGCAACTAGAAAGTATAAACAAGTATTTTTTAGTGACTAGCGGTACCACCATTAGACAGCAGAATTTAGCTCCTTTGCTTCCTAAATGTTTCCAGCAAATCTCCACATCCCAAGGTTATAGTAGTCACATAAAGAGATTTTCTACTATAATCCAAGTGACCTATCAAAATCAACTGAATCAGCCTACACACTGTTCTGAGAGATTCCCCCTGCTCCACAATTCAGAAACAAAATCAAGAATAAGGTTCAAACCAAGTACACCACAGGTTCATGAAAAGTGTTATTAACTGATGTTTGTAAACAGGGTAGAACTGTTTCAGATAATGAATGTTTGAGTTTTAGTAACAGACAAAACATTTATCTTAGGTTATAATCTTTTTTCTTCTCAATGTTCTTTAATTCCTGTTTGGCAGACATTTGAATATGTACATCAGCTAGTGTGCCCAACTGTCCCAGCCTAGGTGTGAGCAGAATGATGGACTAGTAAGTAAGAAAAACATTGGGAAGCCCTGGGTCAACCCATCTGCAACTCTGACCCTTCTTCCCTACCTCCTGATCTGTATTTCCAACTCCACTATCCACCAAGGCAGTATCCCAATGCCACCTTACACAACCTGTTGAAAGCATCTCCCTACCTCCTGTTAAGCACTTCTTTCCCTGCTCTTATTGTTAATAGCACTAGACAGCTCAACAAATGGACATTTGCTTTGGTCTTCATTTCATCCAGTAAGTTATTTATCTAATCCCGAAGATTCAAATGGTCAGTTGAAGTTCCTCTAAGAGAAAGATCTGTTTTATCAGTATTTATTGGGAGGCCAGGGAGATAGCTCAGTGGAATAAGTGCTTGCCTAGCAAGCTCAAGGTTCTGAGTTCAATCCCTGGTATCATAAATAAATAAATAAATTGTTATCCTCTACAGAGCCTACCTATTATACTGCTAATCTTTAAGAAACTTCAAAAATACAATATGGGGTTTAAGTACTGGTTTTGTCACCTAGGGGTGTGACTATGACCAAATCACTATATTTCCCTATTCCTGAAAATGAAAATAAAATCATCATAGAAGTCTTTTGAAAATTCAATGAGATATTAATCCCTAGTCTACTGTTCTAGAGAAAGCCCTGACCCTAAAATCAGTACCAAAAACTTCTGATAAGAATGTCCCCCAAAAGGCCAGTAAGATAGCTCAGTGGATTAAGTGCTTGCTAAGGCAAGTGCAGGGACCAGGGTTTGATCCCTGGCATCATGTTCTGCATTGGCCCCACCCCCAGGCACGTTGAACAGGCAAGTAACTCTGGGCATGATGGCACACATGTGTAATTCCAGGGCTGGGGAGGCCGAAAACTAGAAGATCACTCCAGTTCCAAGCTGCATAGTGAGACCCTGTACCAAATACATTTTTAAAAAACAATGTCCTCCAAACACCTTGTCATTCCACACAAGGCTTCATCCCTAGACTTAGACCCTAGTAATGGTCTCTAGGTTCACAGTAACTCCAATCTTTCACCTCATATGGCTGAGGAGAACAACTGGTATACAGAAAATAATCAAGAAATCTTTTGATGAACAAAATTATATGAGTATCAATTAATGTTGATTCAGCTGGTATACATTAGCTGTGTCTTCAGGTTGGCATAAAATTGAAAAGCGAGATGTCAAAAACGTGGGATGGAATCTTAACATTTCTTCATGGTAAGGTCTCCTGGCCCATTAATATACAGTACCAAAGCCAAAGTTCTGGCTATTCAATGAAACTTCTGTATGCTGCACAGCAAGGAAGTGATTTCAAAACTCCAGCACTGACAGTATTAATGATAATGAAAGAACTGAGAAGTAAAAATGGAACCATGCAAGGCTCTCAAGAACAGCTCAACAATGCCTACTTGTTTGCTATGGTTCCGCATAGGTCACTAAGAAGGTTCCTGAGTGAAGAGGCTGTCTTTGGTGTTTTGTGCCAAGACTGCACCAACTACAGACAGGGGAATTCCAAAATTTTGCTTCTGGAGTGAATGCTTCTTACCAAGAAGCAGATGTCCTCTTTGTCTAAAGACTCTTCTGTTTTGACTATCTTGTCAAATTAGTTTACAAAATACATAGTGTCTTTAACCTCTGAATACATCATCTAATTGTTGAGTTTCTTTCTAGGCATTCAAGGCTTACCATAAACAATTCCCTAATACCAAATAGTAATCTACAAAACACTTCTATGAGATCAGCTTGTAAGTTCAAAAAGAAACTAGAATGCATCCAATTTCCCACAATCTTTTATACCCAAAATCCCCAGACTTTCCAGTTGAAAACTAAAAAGCAACTTTGTCCAATGAGTACACAGCTAGGGAGCTAAAGTGTGTAGAGAGCTGAACTTTTACCAAAAGAGGACAGGATCCTAGAGAGATTCAAGTTTCCTATTTGTTAATAAGCTGTAGGAGGGGGCGGGGAGATAGCTCAATAGAATAAGCACTTGCCTGGCAAGCCCAAGGGTCTGAGTTCAATCCTCAGTTCTGCCAAAAATAAATGAATGAATGAATGAATTAATTAATTAATAAAACAAGCTGGTAGGAGGAACTTAGTCAGATTCACACTGGCACATTCTGTTAAGGGGGCGCTGGGGGTAGGTTAGGGGTTGTGATCAGACCATTCTAATTTTCATCTTCATTGGCACAAATTTTAAAAAAGAAGTTGTTGACAGGACAAGGTAGGGAGTTTTATTACTGTTTTTCTCCTATACTAAGTGCTATGGCCTGAGCCTCTGCTGAAAGTAAAAGAAATGAACAGTGCAGGCTTTGGCTGGTGTTCAGGCCTTTGTATTGTCTTGGGCAGATCACTGAAGTAAATTATCATTCCATAATCAGATTAGTCCAACTTCTATCCAGAGAGCTATCTCACTTGTAGTGGCTAAGCATTCTAAGATAAGCACAAAGCCCACAGACTGAAATCAAATTACATATGCTGTCTACCTCTCTAATTGGTCATTAAGACTATTTGTGTCAATAAATCAGATTCCCTGACTACAAAATAGTTTTCCTAGGGCTTCATCCATCCACCTATAAGGTAACAGCCATTTTATGATGAGTTCTGATTAGTTACATTAGTTGTTAATATTGAGAAATACTAGGAGTATGGTTATTTTTTCTAACTTAGATTTTTCTGATTTCCAATGATCTCATAAGCTAAATGCTCCACTCCACTCATTCTTTGGTCAAGTACAATGTTTATTATTTCAAAGTTCATGTTTATTATTTCAGTTAAATTAAACACTGACAGCTGTGTGCAGGAAAGCTTTGAGCATGTGCAGCACATTTTAAAAGGGGAGCATAACCCTGAAGCATGGAGAAACCTGAAGCCTAAAAAGTAATTTGCCCAAATGGGGCCAATGAGAAAGTTACATTATCAACAGAAGCCATCTTAAACCTCCCTCACCACCACCCCAGACTGCTGGACTGCCAGCTGAGGCTTACTACCTGCTGACATCAGGGGCTGGCCTGAAGTCCCAGCTGCAGGCACAGGCAGTAATAACAAGGACCAAATCTAAATCACATTACCAATCAGAGGGCCACATGAGAGGGCAAGCTATGTGGATTAAAAGTTGCTGGAAGGATGTGCCAGATAGTTGGTTCTCTTAATATTTAACATATTCAGAGATCAAGAAAAATATTCATATTAAACACACTAAAACTTTAGTTAAAAAGCTAGAATAGAGGCTTCAGGCCAGCCCTGATGTCAGCAGTTTAGCCTTAGTCGGCAGTCTGGAGAGGTGGTGAGGGAGGTTTAAGATGACTTCTGCTGACAATTTAACTTTCTCATTGGCCCCATTTGGGCAAATCATTTTTTTAGAAAACAAGGTTGCTCTGTCCTTTGTCTAAATGACACAGTATTATGAGGACTTTGAACACAAGCGTGCAAATTTCCAGAAAGAAAATAATATAGGTATAGTCTTAAAATCCAAGGGTTACTAAAAATTACAAAACAAAGACACAGTGACTGGAAGAATAAATATTAAATCTTCTACTTTTTCCCAAACCCTTTTAATTCATTACTAAAAACGGGAAAACAAAAGGATTTTTCTACCTATAAAGAATTCATATAGCTTCCTGTGGAGCTCATAACTTAATATTTCAAATAAAATTCATAGGACATTCAATGAGAAATAAGTATGTTCTTTAGATACTTTTGTCCAAAGGAAATATGAGTAAAATTTATTCAGGGTGAAGGACTTTTTTCCAAAACCTCACATACAACATTTGCCATTAAAAGAAACTATTTCACTATTGCACTCCAACTGTTCATCAAAGTTTTCTATTGAGTCTGAATTACAGAAGCTAAAATTAACTGTGAAAGTTTAAATACAAATGCATTTATGTTACTTAACCTTCATAATCACTGATCTCCATGAGCTAAAGCTGGTATTTTATGACAGTGGCTACTAAAACTCAGCAGTTCATTTTTTGAGCCTAATAATGAGAAAATGATTGCAATAAGTATGTAGGGTAAATCATACTTCAATAAGTAGCACAATTCAAATATATGACAGTAAGATATTATAAAGTTGTCACAAATGTCCAAGCTAGATTTTACAGTCATCAATTTTGCCTCCTTATAAACAAGCTGCTTATGATTGGGAAATGAAAGCTATATTCTCCAATACACCATCTTAATTTAGGATTTCATTCATTTCACCTGAAAGAGCAACTTCTAATTCTAAGATCATAAGAGGAAGCAGTTATGAATTTTATTAAAAACTTCTGAGTGTGATGGTTTATGCAATAGGCGGAGGCAGTCACCATGCATTTGAGGCCAGCCTGAGCTACATAATAAGTTTGAGCCCAGCCTGAGCTACATAGCCAGACCAGTCTCAAAACAAACAAAAAATTAAATATCAGTTACAATTTTAATGTACTTAACCACCCCAATTAAATTTTTAGGCATGCAATTATATAGGCAGCAATGATATTTTGTAATAATGTATAAATACTGCATCAAATTCTGAATAGAAATCACTACATAAGAAAATCAGATTACAAAAAATTAACTCAACAATTTGTTTGTGTGTATTAGGTATACAAGATTTGCTCTCAAAAAATTTCCCAGAATGTGTCTCCCATTCTTATTTATCCTTAGATGATTGTTTAATAGTGGAGTCAGTTTACATTTGAAAATGTTTTGAATAATCCTATTAAAACCAATGTAAACAATATGGCTCAGCTGAACTCTTCAGTTATTTATTCATTAATCTCCTTAAGTACTTCCTTCCTCAACACAGCTGCAGTTCAGGAGGTGGCCAGCAGTTGGCCTCCATTTAGGTGGATTTTCATGAACCTCTCCTTTTCGCAAACTTTTTAAATGTTTTGTGCCTAAACAAGTTTTTCATAACCTAAGAGCCTATAACAAGCTTTCTGAAGTGGTCCAAAGGAAACAAAGTTTCTTTTAAAATAAAAACCAAACAAAAAGAAAGCCACACACACTGTAAAGATGTTCTGTGCGAAACATTCTGTTCAGCATATCTGAAATGTCTCCAAAGGGATCAAGAACCACTTGGTTTGCAAGCAACAGCCAAAAACTGGTAACACACTGGTTAAACCAACAGTGGCAGCCAGGAGGAGCTCTGTAAAGCAGATCAGCAGTGGCTTATATACCAGCATAGGCTACCCACATCTTTAACCGGATCACTACAGTGCTTCAGAGGCCTATCTTTGGTTGTTGTTTGTTTTATTTTGTCCACTGAAGACTTCTATTCTAGTAATAACAATGTTATGGAGGCAAATGACATACCTACTTCCCTGTTTCTGCTACACCACCTAAATCAATGTCCTATCTCCAAGTGCTGACTTAAACATTTCCACCAGGGAATGCTATCATTATCTCATGCTCGACACAGCTGGCTCATTGATGTAGACTTACTCCTCTTGTTATCCCAAGACTCTTTTCTTAGGAACAAAGCCGGAATTTCCTGGCTTTGGTAACATCAATCCCATTTTGCTGGTCAGCAGAACCTACAACCAAAAAGGCAAACACAGACTCCTTCATAGGCCCAATTCCTTACATTCACTTGGTTCAAGTGGCAGACCCATTTTTCAATGATGGCCACCACAATCTCTCATCCCATCCCCTATACTTCAGCCATAGGATCTTGCCACTTTGCCAGTAAAAGGTGGCTAAATCCAACCTGGCCGAAAGACTCCCTTACAGCTGAGACAAGGTGACTGAAGCCATGCTAGGAGACTTCCAAGGTTAAGTCAGAAAAGACCACACAGCTTTGACCTGGTTCTTTTGGGTTACTGTCTCTGACAGAAGCTTGCTGTCATATAAGAAGTGTAGCTGCCTCAAGACAGCCACACTGAGTGAAAAGAGGCATGTAGTGCCAACCAGTTCTAGGCATTCAGCTGTCCTCACCAAGCTGCCACATATACAAGCAGAGTTAGCATAGATCCCTCCCAACCACTTTACCTGGTGACTGAATGCCACCAACTGAACTCAAAACTCACTCAAAGAAAAACATCACCCAGCTTAGCCACATCCTGAGACTCCTGATACAAACAATCATGAAATGTAATAAATGCATCTATAACTTTCCTTATAATCATTTCATATGTCATATGTGGTGCTGTTACTGCATGAGGTCAAATGTTAACTGAAATGTGACATGTTTATCTCTATTCCCAGAGCCACTGTCATAGAGGAAACCCTCTTCAGCTGAGATCTGGATTGCAGTGACTGAATCCAGGCTCTCTTCACTATAATCCATCATTACAATCTACCTAGCCTAACTCACAAAACCCACAACCAAAACCAATCTCATAATATTTTACATTTGTAAGAAATTCTATAATACAAGTCTTCATAAATATCTATTTAATTTGATTATGTAACAAAAGCCAGAGATCTGTCAGTAAAGAAATATTCTTTTCTTTAGAGATGAAGACATCAGGCATTAATAATATTAATGTTTGTACAGAGTCTCATTACAAATAAAGAGAATATACACAGAACTAAAAATGAGAGTATTATATTCTATTTTTGATGCTTCTTAGGGTCTATTTCAGATCAAAAACATCACTGTGATGGTTCTCTGTCCTTATTACAGCAAATATACTTTGAATGTACTCCACAATTTGGCTTCATTCTACTCCATTGTTTGGTGTTAACTACAAACTGCACCACCACCAGCAGCACTGCAGGGAAGCCAGTTTATTTATTCATCAAATAAGCCAGGCTTGCTGATTCTAACCTGGGGATACTTAAGAGATTGCCTTCTTTCTTCTACTTATTTAAATCTTTATCATTATGAGCACAAATTCTAGTTCCTCCAGATAGACCCTCCAGCAAAGACATACTTGTTACTTTTTCTCTTTGCTGGTGCTAAAGGATTTGTTAATTTCACCCAAAATTTGGCAGAAATTTTAGTGGTGGTGAGAACTCAAGACCACAACCCATGCTAGGTAAAGGCTCGACTGCTGAGCTACATTCTTCATTCCACACAGTATGGTGTTTTCACTGTGTGAAGTATATTGCTCTTACTTTCCAGGCTGGTATTCAGAGATGCCAAGTGCTTGAGTGTCTGTGGTATCTGGTTAATACCCATGGCATACCTTTGAATATTTTGAAATTCATCCCTGCTTATTTCCAAAACCCATAAGGTTATGAATCATATTCTATAACGTATAATATTCTCCATACCAAGTATAGTACCAAGCATACAGATAATATTCTGTATATGTGGGTTAATTGCTGAAGGGAATACAATATGCTGCACTGTAAGAAAAAGTCATATTCACAGTGAGGTGTGGTGGCTGAAGCAGGAGGATGACATGTTCCTGGGCAATGTAGTGACACAGTGAGACTTCTCAAAATTAAAGAAGGATTGGGGATACAGCTCTGTGCAAAAGCCTTGAGTTCAGTCCCCAGTACTACAATAAACAGAGAGACAGAAAGATTGACTGATTAAAAAAAAAAAAAAAAATCATTAAGTCATGTCTACACTGGAATCAGAGAACTGCAAAGATAAAAGTATTCTCAAGATCAGCAGTTTAATGTCGGGGCATTTTTAAAAGATCATGTAAAGATAGTTTGCACAGTTCATAACTGCCAAGGTATTTTATAAATGTTTTTACCAAGAGTGGGGCAAAAAAAGTTTCAAAAATACTCAAGTAGATGTCTTAACAGCCCAAAATAAAATGTTTGCTGAAGCTACAGGCTGGCAAAACTCTGCTTCATTTCAAAAAGTTTCCAGGCAACAGAAATGTTTTCCTGGAAAATACTACATTTATTTAAAGAATACTTGCCATGAACACTTAGTCATTAACTAATTTAAGGTTTCCTCACAAGCTCTTTGGAGAAAATCTAAAATATAAATGAATGAAATTATCAGTACATATAATATGAAAAAATATAATTTGGTTAAATATGTAAGATTTGCCTAAGTATTTTTACAGGTTGAGGCAGTGTCTTTTATACTTTTTAGTCTACTTGTTGCTATATGTTTTAGATAAAATTACAACAAAACAGACAAAATTCTTAAGTGTTTTTCTCCACGATATATATATATATATATATATATCCAAAATCTCCAGGGTTCAATCTATTTTAAAAGCCAAATAATTTTCAAACAAACAAAACATTCATTTCATTCAATAAAAAGAAACAGTAATTCCAAAGCTGTTTGCAGCAAAATCTTTGAGTTTGCTTCAAATCACCTTTCAATGAGACAGCATCTTGGACATCTCACTCAGTCATCTGCAGTAAATCATCAATGAAACCTAAGAAAACCATGTCTTCCAAGAGTCTTGCAGCCGAGCAAGTCTTTATTCTTTTCAACATCAAAAGACATAACTACATTCTATTCTAAGTACATGGTTTATACATTTATTCTTCTAAAAACCTACACAAAAGATATTTGTTTTACCTGTGTAGTATTTCAGTGAGTTTCACAAAACCCATATAAGCCAGTTCAAATGCTCCTCTGTGCCTGGACTGTAAAAGGTGTTGTTTAAAGTAATCTCCTATTTCTTTTACCTAAAAAAAATAAATAAAAAGTTAAACTTAGGTTTACGTTTAGAATTCATGTCTAGTGGCCTCTCCATCTAGCACTTAATGTGACAAGTAGTATTCCATGCATTCTTATTTCATTTAATAACACAATAAAGTATCATTACTAACTCTATTCCATAATCAGGAAACCAGGGCCCAGAAAGGTACATAACTTATCCAAGATCACAAAGCAGGTAAACAGTAGAGCCTGGAAATGAACCAAGCAGTCTCCACGCAGAGCCTGCCACCTTCAGTGTTACACTAGCACTGTCTCCCTAGGCCAGAGTCACAAGCTCACTGTGTAAGTTCATGTCATCCAACACCAACATAAAGTCACACATAGTAGTAACACATAGGTTTAGATTAAATAATTACATTTTCTTTTAAAAAATGTTCTGTTCTGGGAGGGCATGGAGATAGCTCAGTGGAATAAGTGCTTGCCTGGCAAGTGCAAGGTCCTGAGTTCAACCCCTGGTACCACCAAAAACAAACAAAAAATAAAAATAAAAATAAAAAACAGGAAAAGAAAAGAAAGAAAAAAAAAATGTTTCTGTTTTGATTGTGGTAGAATACCCACAATAAAAATTGCTTTCTTTTTTTCTCTCTCTCCTTCCCTCCCTTTTCTTCATGTGTGGTATAAATGCATATAAAATGAATCCACACAAAGCAGCTCAAGGCCTCTGCAGTGAGCTACTTTCCTAATCCTTTTTATTATTATTACTATTATTATTACTAGTAGTAGTAGTATCATTAACTAATTTATTTATTTTGAGACAGTGTTTGGCTGTGTTGCTCACTTGCCCAGGCTGGGCTGCCTCAGCCTTCCAGAATTCTACAGTGACAGGCATGAGTCACCACACCCTGCCTACCTATTCTGGAATAGAGTTTAATAGCACTGCGTGCATCCCCATCACTGTTTGGCAGCCGCCAATACCACCCAACTACAAAATGCTTTCACCTTCCTGAACAGAAACTCCATCCCCTATTGAGCAGCAGCTCTCAGCTTTACCCTTCAGAGACACACTAGTCTGAATGGCAACAGAGGACTCAGTATAAAGGAACTCCTAACAGCAGAACAGGCATCACTCTTGAGTCAGAACTGTGCTATTTTATCAAAATGCCACCCAATTACTTTCCAATATTTTGTCTTTCTCCATATAAGACTAGACAAAATCTTAAACACAACAGTTTTCTTTAAAACATAATTGACATTTGTAACTATGATTTTGAAAAGCATCAGCTGTGAAACTGGTTAGTATGATTAGGCTTTATGTTCTTAGATCTGGTGGCTATTGGCTTCAGAAAATTCAGGTTCTGTATAAAACTCAGGACGAGGGCTGTCATTAGCTACTTTTGATCCATATCCCATAGATCACAGTGTGGTGACAAGGCAAATTGCCCAGAGAAAGCTGAGCCGCTTACCTAAAAGCACCTTTCAACACAGCACAGTGCACAGATTAGTGACCTGCATACACCAAAAATGGTAATATGAGGAGGAAACAAGTGACTATAGGCAACTGTCTCAGTTTCCTCATCTGGAAACTGGGTACAATAACAATACTTCCCTCACAGGTTGCTGTATTAAAATGAGTTAATCAGAAAGTTCACAATACACTCAGTTCAGTATGAGCTTTGTCTAGGGTTCTAAGTAGGGGGAAAGTACCCACACTCAAAGTATATCTGATATAAAAGACATAACAAGTGATCCAACCATACAAAAAGAATCAGATCTGAGATTTCTAAAAAAGTACTTTATAAGGGAATTTTAGAAATTCTAACATGTTATCTTCCTGGTATGCTGAGGCAAGAGGATCCCAAGTTTGAGGCCACTCAAGAAAACTCAGAGACCTTCTCTCAAATAAAAAAATAAAAAGGGCCAAGGAAATAGCTCAGTGCTACAGTGTTTACCTAATGTGCTAGGTCCAGAGTTTGATCCCCAGTGCCACGGAACAACAAGACAAAAACTAACACTTTAAGATCTGCTGATATACAGCATATCTTAATGTTTCGCCTTTACTTCTTTTAAAGACAACATACTAGGTGTCTGTTATGGTTTGCATTTAGTTGTCCCCCTAAAGCCTCATGCAGTCATTAGGGCAGGCTTCTAGAATTTGTGATTAATTCAGGATCCAATGCTAGGATTACGGATGTAGCGCTGCACCCACCTTGGAGGAATACGATATAAGGAACGTGATATAAGGAAGGGAGAAAGGCTTGCTAACTGCCACAGCCCCTACTCCTCCCTCTGCTCTATGCTGCTTAACACTGTCATGAACGGCTGCCCTCTGCCATGTGCCACTCTGCCTTGGAGACAGCTCAGTATGGACTGAAACCTCCACAAACTGTGAGCCAAATAAACCTTTCCTTCTTTAATTGTGAGTGTTGGGTATTTTGTCCCAGTGAGTAGGAAAAAGTAACTGAGACAGTATCAAAAGCTACACTCAAAGTAAGACATTTTATTCTCAATATGGTAATTCTAGAGCATATTTTGAACAAAATTATCAAGGCTTAAAACCGATTTCAATCTGAAAATAGATCTGAAGCTCAAAAATCTCATAAAATGAAGACTAGAAAAAACAAATTAGCTAATTTATCGCGATCCATCCAGTGTATTATTAGAGAAATCAAAAGTTCCTAAGGTGTTTCATGTCCAAGAAAACAAAAACTGGAAGTCATAGAGGTATACCTCATTCTTAGTTAACTCTATTTCTCCAAATGTTACAGATGTTAAAACATACTTCAGGAAAAGCCGGGCACAGTGTCACATGCCTGTAATCCTAGCACTTGGAGGCAAAGGCAGGAGGATTGTTGGGAGTTCAACATCAGCCTGGGCTACAAAGTGATTCAAGGCCAGTCTGAACTGCATAATGGTACCCTGTATCAATAAGCCCCCCCCCAAAAAAAACATACTACAGGAAAATAAATGTTATTGGCAAAATAGTCCTCCATGGACCTAAAGTGGCTCACAACTACCTTCCTAAGCAGAGACCATATTTTCATTGCTTCCTTTATCCTAACTCCCTTTAAAGGGGTGTAAACCAAATAGCATATAACTAAATTAGACTTAATAAGTATCATTTGTGGCTGCTCAAAGGCGAACCTATGAAATCTTGGCCTCAGAAATCAGTGACCTTCTAAGAACAGAAGTGAGACATAAGCAATTTTTCCTTATTTATTTCATATTTAATCTCCAAAACCACTCACATAGATAATAAAGAGGCTTATTGTTAAGTTCTGCCTTTGTAGAATACAAAATTACTGCTAAGCAGACAACAAGTATATCTTTGGCCTCCTGCCAAGTACACAGAGCTTAGTGCTGGGACAGACAATGAAGATGAAAATGGGATTTCTGTTCAGACCAGAAGAAAAAAACCAATGTGCTGGGATGTCAGCCTCCTTTTAGAGGCTAAAAGCTCCACAAAGTTAGAGTCTTCTGCACTAGGATTAGAAAAACTTCCACATGCTGATCTCAAACAAGATACACATACAGGACTTGGTCAGGGCAACATGGAAGAGGGTAAGTAGCATGCGAAGGGCTCAAGGCTAGAATGAAGCAATAAACATTTATTAAGTAACCACTACCTGCCAGCCACTTTGCTGAGTCTTTTTACAGGAAAGGGCACAGTATAAACAAACTGGCTCTTGCAGACCAGGATGAATGACCTACAGTTCTCCAGCTAGCAAAGCGTGGAAGATTGACATACAAAGCAGGGACGCGCACAGTACTGAGCAAGAGATGGCACGTGTTCAGTGCGCCTGTGAGCAGTGGCGCGAGAACGGCTCCACAGACACCCTCCCTCCCTGGGCAGGATCAGACGTGACTCAGACCACTTACAAAATTAGTAACAACAGTCAGAATCAGAAACAGAATTTTCAAATTTAATTCTTCAATGAAACATTTTTCTGAAAATTCTAACTTAGTTGCCTTTCATTAGATACTGCTGAGATTCTATTCATAAAAAATTCACAAAAGCTTTCTTTTTACATGCTGTCTTTACAAAATATTTTTATATATAAATTACATGGATCTCAGAATTTAAAAAAAGACTTAAGGTAAAATTGCAAAAACAAATCCTGGCGTTGATTTTTATTTTTAAAATTAAATCCATTACTATCTTTTTCAAGTTAGCATATCCTACTTCTAACTTTTTATTAAATTTATTTTTTATAAGCAAATTAACATGCTTTATAGATTTGCAGCGTGTAAACTCGCAGAGATAAATGGGCCACCAGACAAATTAAGGGAGCTACATACTCATCTAAACATAATATTAACAAAGGACAAATGTAAAATACATTTTCAAAAATATACCTCTTACCTATACAGTCAATAATCAGAGCTAATTCCACTCATAAACTACATAAGCCCAAAAGGACTTAAATGCAGACATCTCTACAAAGCGCATGTGTCACGGTTAGCATCTAGGACCCTGGAGCCAGCAGGCTGCCTTCAGAATCTGACTCACCCACCTTAGTTTCGTAGGCTAATTAAGCAACAGTTCCCCCACCTGTGAGGAGGCTTACCCTAGAACCTACTATCATGAGAAATAAATGAAACTGTGTATATTAAGATTTAGTAGAGTACGCATGAGAATAGGAATAAATGTCCAAATTAGGATTTTCTTTGTATTGTAAACCTTAAATTCTGACTTTATGACAGAGATGCTTATGACACTGGAAGGAGTATCAACAGCCAGGAGCTTCTAATTCTATTTCAGTTAAATGGAATCTTTTAGCTGGCTGCGGCAGTAAACATCTGTAATCCAGCACTTTGAAAGACTGAAGTAGGAAAATCATAAATTTGAGAACCACCTGACCACTCTATCTTAAAAAATTAAAAGGACCTAAACATGTAGCTCGGTGATAAAGAATGTCCATAGGTTTGATCTCTAATACCCCCCCACAAGTTTACACCATAATGAGAAATGCTTTAAACATGCATTCTCTACATATAGTGACTCCTTATTAACAATTGGGGATTTATTAAAAGCCTAAATTCTGTTCTCCTAGATTGGTAATAGCAAACCTGTTACAGGCTGAGCATACAAACTGCAACCCAAAACCCACTTATGTATCACTGCAATTACACCTGAATACTGACGTGTTAGTTTAGAAAAAAAAAAAAAAAACTCATACATTCACATCTTGTCTTAAAAGAAAGCTACAATAATACATGTGCCATAGGTTCAGCACCACTGTCCCAGACAGTAACAACAAAGGTAACAGTCTTCTGGTATTCAGACTGCATCTCACCAGAATGTTTATTCTTTGTTTGCTAGCAAATCTAAGCCATGAGTGATTTTAGATATTGTCCCATCATTCTTGAGTTATACAATGAATGTCTTGTCCTCCCTATTATATTTCTAAACTATTTGAGGTCAGAGAACAACATTAATTTTATGTTCCCACAGTGAATAAATAGGTGATTAAATGATGTGGTTTCATACCCAACATCAAGTAAAAGCCTTAAAATGGTAACTTCTGTTTGGTATAATTCAATGTACTTTTTAATAATTTCTAAAAACTAAACTTGAGTAAAAATATCAAACGCAATTTCTTTAAGACTCAGGAATGCTAATAAATGTATATTCCTTTTGTACTCCATTATAAAAGAATCCGAACCAGTAATGACAGACACAGAAGAATATATCATCCCAGCTAGCTGTATGTATCATGCAAGTTACAACAGATACTGAAGTAGACATTTTTCTAATGGTTGGCAATTATTTTTATTCACGTGTTTCTGTGACAATAATTATAGGAAGTAGAAAGCAGATATGAAAAACTTAGCCAGAAGCTTTTATTTAGGAATAATAGAGGAGATACATAAGCATAAATTGGTGCTCCAGGTAGAAAAATTTGTTTTAAGAAAAATCAGCAGGCATTAGGTATCAGATTCCCATGAATAGATGAACACCCAAATGTATCTAGGAAATGTCTGTATCAGCAAAATATGAAGCTTGAAACCGACACAGCAACTAGGCAGGAAGCTGTGTGATAAGGGTGTATGCTCCACTCGCTCACTCGAGAAGAGTGTCCATTTACATCCCTCAAAGCTGGTTTTATCTCTGCCTCTTCATAGGAACATTATGAAAGAACCTTTCATTATGTGATTACAGTGCAGAAGGAAAGTTTGACAAACCATGGAATGAACATATTTTCCTCTTGCAGAAGCTGTTGAGAATAATTTGCTTCACAAACAGTGATCTAAGGAAAGGCTTACTTATTTAAAGGTTCAGTAGCAAATTGTCTTATTGTCTTGTTTGCTTGCAAAACTTTGCTCAGGTATTGGAAATAAAGAAAATTCATCTTTTTTTTTTTTTTTTTTTTTTTTTTTTTTTGTGGAACCTGAGATTGAACTCAGGCCCTTGTGCTTGCTAGGCAAGCACTTACTCTACTGTGCTATCTCCCAGCCCCGAGAAAATTCATCTTAAAAATCATATTAGCTCAGAACAAAGGCAGCACTTTGGCATGTGGACATAGGCTGGCCAGGAAAGGAACTAGGTTCCTGCTCCAGAGCTGTAACAAACCAAGTGTTTAACAGCAGGGGCTTCAGTCCTCTCTTGTCCAGGTAGCTGTAGAGTATCATCTCTATGACCTTTCCAGCTTTTAACACTTTGGGAGGACAGTACTGAAAACTTGGAATTACAGAGAAATACTCATTCTTGTCTCCACATAGCAACAAAATTTCCCAAATTGTAATCTCACTTCCCATCAGCTTGTTACAAAATATACTCATGTATAAAGGACTTAAGTGACCACTCATTCAACAAAGATCTATAAAACCAGGATACGGCTAACCTACAAAAAGAAAACTTCCCTGTCTTCTATGCTCAAGGTATCAAATTATAAATTATAATAGAATTTTATTGCTTTTTCAAATGTGCAGGGTGCATACAGAAAAGAATTAGGCTCAAAAGCAATATTTTAGGCTACATGAAGAGCTGCCTATATCCATTAATATAAAAGTGGTTCATAGTTATTAGTGTGTGGAATACAAAGTCCAACTTTCACGTTCTCCACAATAATTAGGGAACAATTCAGTTGCCTCAGTGCCTCCAGGTCTACTGTGGTCATGCTCACAAATCTCAAATCGGTCATTTCACCACCAGGAATAGCACACCTAGCTTTGCCAGAGCAACTGTGCCTGGGAGGGGAGGGTGCACTGAGAGGTGGTCCAGCCATGGCAACATAAATTATATTTTTCTAGGTCTACACATTTAACTCTTAAAGGTATTAAGGACATGAGAGTGAAAGTATTTTAATTCAAAGAAGCAAAGCTTTATGTTTAAAGCAGAAATCCTGTAATAATGTAAGTAACACTGAGCTCTTTCCTCATGGCTTTCAATTTTCACAGACTAAATGTTCCTACACTAAGGTATTTATTTAAACTCAGCTATAATCAAGACTAAAGCTTCCCAGAGAGAGCAGGGTTTCAGTGTTAGAACAGCTATCACATATATTTTTGACCCTTCATTCAGTCATTAGTTTCTTTTCACACCTACATGTGTGAGGTTACCATGTGAACAGTACTGAAAACTGTCTATAGCTCATTAGAATACAAACTAAGACTTCACAAAAAGTTTGTTCTATTATTATGCAAGCAAACGGTCACTGGGTTAGTTTAAACTAAGCAAAATCATCTTTTGTTATTGCTATTATTGGTTTTTATAAACATCTCTTTAGGTTACTGCACATAAATTCACAAAACCATAAACCTTACATGCTATGTGAAAGGTGTCAAGGCAAAATAGTTTTCATAAGCAGCTTTCAGGTCTTTCTCAACTACAGCAAAAGAAAAACACACTTTCTTTCATTTCTTAAAGTACAATCCAACAAACCCAAAACTAAAAATTTTAAACCTGTCCTTGGGAAAAACCCTGAGAAGGCCGGGAGCTCTAGCGCACACTTACTGTAGGGCAAGATGGCGCGCATCAGGGGACTAATCACTAATCGCAACCGGATTCCTGAGCAAAGGTGTTGGCACTGGCACTCCAGCCAGTCACCAGCGAAGACTCCAAGTAACCCGAGGACACTAACGCCTACTCGACTTGGAAGAGAACACAACATGTGCACAATGTACTGTTCGCCATTGCCCTTCTCCTTCCCCAGCCTTGCAACAGCGCAAGCCCAGCTGTTAACCAGATGCAAGCACATGAGCTACAGGGTGTGAGAATAAAAATATTATTATTATTTCCATGAAACTCATCATGTGGTTATTACAGGAATAGCATACTATGATATTTGTTTTATTCTTGAATGCTGTAACACCCTGGGGGAAAAATATCTTTATTTGAAAAGGGTTAAAAATGAAAGTACATGTACATCTTTGCTAAAAATCTGTGGGAAATGGATTTGTTGAAACCATATGGAAAGAAAGAGGGAATCAATTAAAAACAGAAATCTAATAAATCTAAAATATTTCCAAGTGAAATACTTGTGGTGAGCTAATTGCTTGTAAACACTGTGCTTGGGTCTCTTGAACAATCCCAGATGGTGAACTACCTTTGTGGTCTTCAAATAAAAGTCAGCCAAAAAGACCAAAGTGACCACAGCTTTATTATCAAAGTAGTGGGGAAACCTGAGATCCATAATCAAACAATGTTATTTCTTATTCTTTTAAAAAACTTATGAAATTTGTTAGTTCTCCTAAATAATTTTAACTAAAATGTAAGTTCATGTATGGTAAAGAAATAGAAATTAATGAAAATAAGGTAAAGTCTAGTTACTTACATAAAAGTATTTCTAAAAATGCCAGTTGTGAAATGCTCTGCAGGATCTACTATCCTAAATCATCATGAATGTTATTCAGTTGACATCTACAGGCTTTTACTCAAGAAAAATTCAGAAATTTTTAAAAGCTGGGCTATAAATAAAAACTTGGCATACATGCCTTGAACAGAAGTCATACCTAATGGAATACACAACTGCATTACCTGTGCCACAGTCAGTAATCCATCAGAAGATTCTGGCGTGGACTCCATGGGCAGAAGCTGGCACAGGGTGCCCAGAAGTAAAGCCACCTCCTTCATGCTTCTCCAACAGCATACCAGCACCATCTGAGCAGTGACATCACATGTTTTTTCTTCTTTACCTTACAAAAAAAAAAAATTTAACACTCTTCATTATTCATATCCCAAGTTTCTTAGAACTAGTACATTCATAATTTCCTTAAGAACAATCTGCCTGAACAAACTAATCTGTCATATGTTCTATTTGTTCGGGAAGAAAAAAAAGCTAACATTTGTCAAGCATGTGCTATTAGGAGGAATTATGTTAAGTGTTTTTCATTTATTATTTTCAAAATAAATTTTAAAATAAAGGCTAGTATTGCTTCAACATTTAATAAAACAAGTTATATCTCTGGCACTCAGAAAGTATTACATGGATAATTATACAAAATGCATTTCTCAGGGCCAGTGAGATAGCTCAGCAGACTAAGCACCTGCTTAGGCAAGCACAGGGGCTCAAGTTTGATCCCTGGCACCACATGCTGCGCGGTCCCCACTCCCCAGGGCACTGAGCTGGGAACTGAGTCCAGGCATGGTGGCACATGCCTGTAATCCCAGCACTGGGAAGGCAGAAAACAGGAGGATCACTACAGGCCCAAGCTGTGTAGTGAGACCCTGCACCAAAAAAAAAAAAAAAAATTACAAAGATAAGGTTTTGCAGGACAATATCCCCATCTAGTGGAGAACACAGAATGTGTAACAATTTTTTTTGTTGTTTTTTGTTTTATTGAAGTACAAATATCAATGAGACAGTTTTAGAATGTGTAACTATTAAAAAATTCCTGGGTTTGTCTGTACTTAACAATACTGTAGGAAATTAAAGAATTAGATGGGGTTAAGAATGCAAATTCTATTTTTTAATTTTTTTCCCATGTACCAGTGAAGGGGCTATAGCAGCTGCTGAGGAAACACAGATGCCATGTATAAATCACAGGATTGCTATGGCCCACTGTACCCAGTGGAGTGCTGTACCTGAACAACAGCCTCCAGCAACCACAGGGCCAGGATACAAATTCTAGAGCCTGGGTACAACAAAGTAGCTCATCTTTTGCAAAGTGACAAGTTTTGCTTCCTTTAAAATGCTGCTTGACTTTAAGAATGACCATGGAGGTTGACAAGGAGCCACAGCACAGTAAGAGGACAGCCTGCGTCATGGCCACCAAGGCATGTTTGGCATTCAAAATTTTTTTGTTGTAGCACCTTATATAGTAAACAGGGGCTTATCATCTTCTGACTAAAGCTACATTATAAATTCACTCTTAAAACCAAATCATTCCCAAAACCAGTATATAAGAATAAAAAGCTTTCTTTTCTAGAAATGCTCTACACAGATCTGCAGCCTCTCATTCATTATGTGAAAGGTCATATTTCACTTAAACTCTGGGACTGGAGTTGTGGTTCAGTAGTACAGTGCTACCTGGCATGTGCAAGGTCCTAGATTCTAGCCTATCACTGGAGGAAAAAAAAGGATTACAGTACTAATTCTATACTTGTTACCTTTGATATCTGCAAAATGATCAATATCTGACACACTGACATTCAAATCCTCCAAATCAAAGCTATCACATTCTTTTAGTATCTTGGCTTGGTTGAAATATTCATTAGTATCTCGTGGCTGAATCTCATTGAGAATCACTTGTAGGCGGTTTGCTGACTCTGAAAGAGAGATAACAATGCATCAAAGGTCCTCAGTGAGAACATGGGCAGACAGGTTAGGAGGGAAAGGCAGACAAAAGTCCAGGAGCTCACTTGGGACAAGTGAAGGACCTCTCTCATTTTACTCTGCCTTCATTAAGCAGTTTCGGCACTTCAGATGGCCTTAGTCCACTGCAGGCTCCTAGGAAGTTCCACTAGTGCCCCACCTCTCTAATCCATACTGCCTACCCCTCAAAGCTGCAGCAGCCCCCTGCTCAGCTACATTTAGAAATACTACTACTACAAAACCCAGTTTATCCTGGGGAATGAGAACGTTGCTCATCACTTGGTTCTCAGGTCAATCTTTTAGCTGCTTTTGGAAATGAACAATGAAAACTTTATTCTAGATAAAAAGATAATAAACAACTAAACTGGCTATTTTTAAATATTTAAAAATATTACCAAAAGGGCAAAACTGTCACAAAATGCAATTTCTTTGTTCCCCTCAGATTAGCTTATGTCTCTCTCCAAAGAAATGAGAGACACAAAAATCGAGCAGTACCGCAGGCTTGTCTCCTGACCTGAATCAGTGTCCATGGGGATGAGGCCCTCGGGGGAGGAGCTCTGAATGACTGGAGCCACCACAGCTGAGATCCTGTAGGACATCAACAGGAGCTTCTCCACTACAGGTGTCCACTCACTCACCAGCTGCAGGCTGCTACAAGAAGGAATTAGGGATGCTTATACTACAAACAAGGGGGACTTGAAAGAATCTATTTTAAAATGGTGCAAAACATGAAATATTTGAGACATACAAATAAATATATAAGCAGATTTTTAATCTAATTTTCAATTCTTTTTAAGACAAGACAACATCCTTTTCTAGGACACATTTCTGTAAGAGATTAAAGTTCAGACATTAAGTGTGCATCTGAAATCAGAAATAGCAGGGATGTTCTTACTTGAGTGGTAACTTCTGCAAAGATCCTGTCACACAGTGGACACGCCCATACATGGGGAAGGATGCTGCTGCCTGAAGCAGAGAGTTTTCGGCTCGAGATACATCTTCCTCAAGATTTTCTATCAAGCACTTGATAACTAGAAAAAGCAAACAGAAAACCAAAACAGTGCCAGTTGTAAAACCCATTTATAAACTCATGAGGAGCAAAATCTCAATGAAAACTCAACTCCAGGGGCTAGGGAGATGGCTCAGTGGAACAAATGCTTCCCTAGCAAGTGCAAGGGCCTGAGTTCAATCCCTAGTTCTGCAAAAAAAAAAAAAAAAGACTCAATTCCAATGCATTCTAAAAGGTTCTGAATCAGATAAAGTTTCTAAGGTCACTCAGCCCATGAACACATTTTAAAGAAAATGAAGTGTCTTCCCTTAACTACCTGGACCCACTATTCCATTCACTTTGATCCAGTCTTCCTGCACACCTCTAGCTGTAGCATCAAACTTCAGACCTGAGTGATGTGGTATTTGGCCAGAAGATGCCTTTCACTAACAACTAAATAACTCAACATACAATTCATACATTTAAAGTGTACAATGAAGATAATGGTACACTGTAATCACTACTGTTATGCTCTTGTTATTTTTTAAGGAAAATTTGTTTTATTTTTTCATAACATAAAGTGTAAAAGCCAATAGTTTTTAGTACATTCAGCAATACATGTAGCCATCACTCTTAGAACACTGCCCCCATAAAATAACATTACCCATTACAAGTCACTCCCCAACCTAGGAAACCACTAATCTGATTTCTGTCTCTACAGATTTGATCATTCTGGACATGCCATATAAATGGAATTATACAGTAAAAGGTCTTTTGACATCAGATACTTTCATTTAGCATAATACAGTGGTGCCTCAAAGCATAAGTTTGTTCTACAATTCTCAAAAAACATTTACGTTTGTGTAGGAAAGATGGCTACAGTCATCTTCATCACCCCATGTGGAGTCTGTGAACAAAAATAAAATTTTGCCACACACTTCTGTGTTTTGCAAATGAAAGCATTCATGAGCCAAGGTACCACTGTATTTTCAAAGTTCATCAGTGTTGCAGCAGCTATCAATACTTGATTCTTTCCACAGCTCAGTAACCATCAATTGAATGGACATACATTTTTATTTATCCATCCACCTACTGATGGATGTAGTTTTTGGTTTTTTGGCTATTCTGAATAATATTGCTGTAAACTTTCTTGCTCCAAGCTTGTCTTTGGGCGTATGCTTTCTTTTCTCTGAGTATACACCTGGTAGGGACTGAATGTGTTCCCACCTCTACAGTGTTGGAAGGTTCCACTTTTCCACATTTTTATCAACATTTTCTGTTACTTTTACTTTTTTTCTTTTTAATAATAGCCATTCTGCTGGAAATGAAGTGTTTCCTCAGTATGAACATGATTTTGATTTGCACATCCCTGAGGACTAGCAATATTGAGTAAATTCATTGGTTTACTTTATGTATCCTCTCAATAAATGTCTATTCAGCTTTTCTCTATTTTTTTAAATAGTCATGTTTTTATTAGTGAGTTATAACAGTTCCTTTTGTAAGTATGCCATTCTATAATTTCTTTTTACTTTCTTGATGGCACCCATTATTGAACAAAAGCTATACATTTTCAGGAAGTTCAATTTATAATTTTGGTTTGTTGTTTGTGCTTGGGAGTCACATCTAAGAAAGTACAGTACCGCTTACCCCAAGGTCATGAAGCCACAGAGCCATATTTTCCTCTAAGAGTTTTATAGAACTGATCTTTACATTTAGATCTATAGTTCACTTAGGGCAAATTTTTATCTATAATATGAAGGAGTAGATCCAATTTGACTCTTTAGCATTGGGATATACAGTTAGCCAAATAGGGAAAAATGCTTCTCCTCGCTCCTCTTAAGGGCTGTACTTTAAATTTTAGAATGGTATATAATCACTAAGTTATTAATATGCAGGGTTCATAAAACTTAAAATCAACAGGAAAAAGACAAACAATTCCACAGAAAACTGAACAAAGGACATTAATATGCACTTCATCCTACAGAAAACATGAACTAACTAACTATAGTAATGTTTGGCAAGACAGCTCAGTGGACTAAAGCAGCTGCTCAGGCAAGTTTAGGCAAGTGCAGGGACCATAGTTCAATCCCTAGCACCACATGCTGTGCCAGTCCTGCCCCCAAGGAAGGCTGAGCCAGCCAAAAAAGAAAAGGACCCTATCGTAATCAGAAAAACTGAAACTGCACTATTGCTTTGTATTCTGCAAATTTTTAAAATGTGATGATAGAAAACTGTGGTGATGATGTCTAATAAGTACAATTCATAATTTGTTGGTGACAGTATACTTTGAAACCTGATTAGTATCAGTTCATAAAACTAAAGACAGCGGGTCAGGGAGATAGCTCAGTAGAGTAAGCGCTTGCCTGGCAAGCGCAAGGGCCTGAGTTCAATTCCAGATTCTACCAAAGCAAACAAACAAACAAACAAAAACAAAAAGTAAAAACCCAAAATACTAAAGACAGGCACGCTTTGACCACCAAAAAATCTTCTTTGTTCACCAAAAGCTCTTCAGACAATCTATTAGCAGATCTGCACACCAATGCTCACATTCACATTCTTACTCTAGGAAAAATCCAAGCCTATCAAAAGAATTGATTAATAAACTGGTATATTCTATATAGTACTATTTAAATAAAATTCAAAATTATGTAAAACTAAATAATACATTGCTTAATCTCCTATGTAGGGGGTAAAACCATAAAGAAAAACAAAATAAAAGGTTAATGAAAAGCACAGGGAAGATAAAGGATTCAAAGGCAGGGGCATTTGTTTTCTAGAGGCAGGGTGCTGCCATGCAGCTTTAGGCCTGCCCTGAACTCCTAGGTTCACACAAACCTCCTGCCTCAGTCTCCCAAACAGCAGACACACACCACTACATCTGGTTATCTTTAGTTTTGCAATGCTGGGGATGGAACCCAGAGCTTTGTGCATACAAAGCACATACCCTACCACCAGTCTTTCTTCTACCTCTTAAGCTTACTTTATCACCTGGCTTACCTAACCTTACATACTGAAGTATTCTTCAAATGTGTGAAATATTTCATAGCTATAATATGCATGTCCCAATTCTCACCAGTTGCAGTCTTCTTCCTGTCGTCTTTTCATGGTCTCCTTTTGACACTAGGCCTAAAGCAGTTCAAGTGGCCAAGTGTTATCTTCTATGACACTGTCAGCTCTATGTCCCCAGAAACTCAGTCCCACCCCTACCAAAACTACATATAGCCTTAAATTTTTCTCCAATTACTGATTCTGTCAAGGCTTTTTATATCAATTAGAAAGAATAATTTTCAACTCTCTTCATATAATCCTTTTTTTAACTATAAAAATCTGAATCTGTCCTGACATCCAGTACAACACCAAATGAAAATTTATTAGCATAAAAGTAAGCACATACCTCTCCAACATGTATTTACAGAAAATCACTAGCTAAAACATCTTAGGCCCTTGGCTTGGGAATATGGCAGGGTAAAAAGGGAGTGACCAGTCAATTAAGACATAAACTCTAACAGCCAAATGAACTCTGCTCTTTATAAAAATAACAAAGATGATTTATCTATAGGTATAGTGCAGTTTCTGAAGGAAAAAATGTTCCTTTTGATGGCGAAAAGGACCATCCTCTTTTAAAATTATAAGTCTTACTAATTATATTTGTGTATCAACTTATTTAACATGAATCCTCTATTTAGAAGCAAGTGTCGGGACTGGCCAGATAGCTGAGCAGATTAAAGCACTTGCTTAGGTATACACAGGAGCCTGCCATGCCAATCCTGCTCCTAGGGTGCACTGAGACAGTGATTGAGACTGGGCATGGTGGTGTACGCCTGTAAACCCAGCACTTGGGAGGCTGAAAACAGGAGGATCACTATGAGTCCAATGTGTGTAGTGAGACCCTGCAGACCCTAAACTAAAATACAAAAACAGATAGATAGATAGATAAATAAATAAATAGAAGCAAGTGTCACTGCTGAGTAAACTATTCACTGGTGTAAAAGAACTCTTGATACTTTTGTAAACTCTTAAATAAAAAAACCAGAAATAATTAACTATTAGCTCCCAAACAAATAGTGAGGGAATAGGAGATTGGTTTTTGCCAAGTAAGAGTAAAAGAACATTTCCTCAATACAAACCCATTAATGTGTTCCTTTCCACCACAGAAGCAGGCTTGTTTTCATCGCTGCATGAGCCACTCTGGGTTAAGTAGGCAGACAGGGATGATGGTACAGCATCCTGCCAGATCAAGAAGTTCAGCAGGTAGGAAGCTGTCACACAGTCGTATGGTTTTGTGCTAGTGCTGAGCTCCAGAGCTGCCTGGAATAAGTCTTGTAGCTTCTCAGCATCCTAGAAGAGCACACAGTCCCAGAAACTGTCAGAATGAGAATTCTATAATTTGCAGATGTACTACATACTTAAAAACATAGCCTGCCATATAGCTCTAATTCAACATGAATATTACTTCTTTTCTCCATGAATAAAGCTTGGTACCAAATTATTTATTTATCTTAACAAGATTTCACTGCGCTGTCCACATTGGTTGTGAAAGTGTGATAATCCTGTCACAGCCTCCCAAATGGCTACGATACGCCCACAGGCATACATCACCACACTCAGCCTTTAGTTTTTATTTCAGTAATGATTACTATTAATTCAGAGCTGAAGCCTGTAAGAACTGAGCAAATCAACAGGGACAGAGCTGTTTTTTAAATACAGTGCCTCTTTCTTTAGCAACAGAACACTTTTTCCTGTAGAAAGTTGTAATGTTTACAATCAGATCAACTTTGGTTTTTGTTTTGTTTTGTTTTGTTTTTGGTACTGGGAAGCAAACTCAAAACTTTGTCCTTGCCAGGCAGGCACTTAGGCCACTGAGCGACATCCCCAGCCCCAGATCAACTCTGTTATTTCTACATGGAGCTATTTTTTCTCTTGTATGCTTTACCTGGGCATCATACTCCTGCCCTTCTATTAGCTTCTCCCTTCCTACAGAACTAGTGGGAAGTTCAAAGAACTTCCAGAGAAGTACAAAGCCATTCAAGCCTATGCAGGATGAAAGTGTATTTAAATGTATTATGTCTTTTTTGTTTTCTTCTTTTTGTGGTGCTGGAGATTGAACTCAGGCCTTCCGCATGCAAGGCAAGAGCTGTCCCGCTGAGCCACAACCCCAGCCCAAGTGTATTTAAATGTGTAGACAACAAAGTAACCACAGCCACCTCTGCGATTCAACATCTGAACTCCCATAGTTATACAAATATTCATTCATATCAGCTGCTATGGCTTGTATCTAGATGTCCCCCACTCCACTCCAAAGTTTTAAGCAATCCTATTAGGCTTTTCAAAGTGGCTGGGGCTGGAGAAATAGCTCAGCAGCCTAACTACCTGCCTGCCAAGCATAAGGTTCTGAGTTTGATCGCCAATATCAAAAAGAAAAAAAAAAAAAAAATGCCCTATAAGAAGTGGCTGGATTTAGGGTATGTGGATGTGGGTTAAGGGTGTGATACTACAACTAAGGGTGTGGATAATGGAAGCACCACCCTGGCTATAGGTGACACCAAAAACTAGGCATGTAGCCTAGGTGGAATACAAAAGGACAGAAAAAAGGCAGGTGGCTGCGGCTGCAGCTGGCCACCCTCTGCCTGCCATACCAGGAATTGTTTCTCCTCTGTGATGCCCTCTGCCACACCACCCTGCCTTGGAGTCAGCCAACTACAGACTGAACCTCTACAAACTGCGAGCTGCAGAAAACCGTTCCTCCTTAAACCTCAGGTGCTGAGTATGTTGTCCTACCAGTAAGAAAATTAACTAAGACTGCTCTAATAAAGGCAGAAAAAAGGGCTGCTCACTGTCACTGTTCACTGCCATCATCATGGGAAGGGACTGGCCAGACAACGAGAGACATGGTTCCCAATCTCCACTCAATGGCTGACAAGCTAGCTACCACTCTGGAAATGAGGGTTTGGTTGCTCAATAATATGCTGTCTACTGGGGGCCAGGGAGATGGCTCAGTAGAATAAGCGCTTCCCTGGCAAGCACAAGGATATGAGTTCAATCCCCAGTTTCACAAAAAAAAAATGCTGTCTACTAGGGTTGGTCCATTAACTATCTGCCATAAGAAAAAAAATCATTATAAAAACTTAATTTTGAAGTTGAATATATATATACACTAATATCTAATGATAACTTAGAATTTCAAAATAATAGGTATCAAATGTACTGATTTAAATATTAGTTACTTTCTATTTATATGCTTTGTCATTTGATATGGTTAATTTTCTATGACCCATAAACTTAGTATCAGTGGCCAAAGTTCAAAACAAATACTGGTAGGAACAAATTAAGCTACTAAGTTATTTTTGCAACTGACAGTAAGTTCTTGAATTGGCTAGACAATTAATAAGAAACATAATAAATAACTCTTGCAACCTAAAAGAGTTTTGTTTCACCATCTTAGGTCAATCCAAATACAATACAAAGACCTAGGATATGTGGAAAGAAAGGTAGTAAGCTAAGTGAATGGTGAAGTCCTATATTAGAAAGATATGTTATCAGAAACATGTATTATAGATAGGCTACTTAATAGTAATCAGGCATTCAAAGCATGCTTTAATGTGTATTTTATTTTTTTAAATACATAACATACAGGATAAACCCAAAGATAGATTTTAGAAATATATAATTAATTAACATTTTTAAATCTTGTATGTCTATTCCATTGATTATTTTACTGGAATATAAGCCAGAACAGACTATACAACCAAAATCCTATAGGATACCCCACATGATGCAACAATTTCCCATATTCTATAGTTTAACATCTCTGAATCAAGAAAATTATCAAAGATAATTATTAAGCAAATTATCAAAGCTCTACATCTACAGAGATGTAGAGCTCCCATAAGAATCTTCAATAGTTTATGCAATAAACAGGTCTTTGATATATGTGCTGTAATACATTTTAAGATACTCTTAAAACACTTGCTAGGGATGAGGCACAGCTATGTATGTGACAAACAGTGGAGGGTGTGGGTATTATTAATAGAGGACAGGAAAGTTTACTTCAAATTCTGTAGTGTACAGAAGTTATTACACTGAAAATTTGAGGACCCTTCTCCTTACAGGGCACCAGGAAGACCATAGGCATATGTGGATCTTGGAGAGCAACTCTCAAACTGAGTACAAATCAAAAAAGACATCTCAAGATCTTACAACGCCAAAAAGCCACAAAAAGTGTTCCTTCTCTGGTGTGTACTACAGACTCTCACAGTGCCTACAAGCTGCTGGTCCCTAAATATAGTCAAGAAACAGCTGGCACCTAGGCCACAGCTCAGTCACAACCCCCGAGGGTAGCCTTGGCCTCTGCAGAGTTCTCACAGAAAGCAACAAGAGAGCTCTGGAGCTATTACTCTGCTGCTAACCCCAGAGTCCCAGAATAATTTCAAGGGTAGGGCTGCAAGCCTCACTAAAGGATCCCCTGTATACTTCTGTTTTTTTTTTTTTTTTAGTTGAAGTTTCTATTTTGTTTTTGGTGCTGAGGACCAAATCCAGGACCCCTAGCTTGCTAGGCAAGCGTTCCACCACTGAGCTAAACCTCCAGGTCCCTCCACTGCATACTACGCCTTCAGTCCTGAGCTCATCTTTGGATCCTACCCCAAAGTGCGAAGAGCAAGATGTCAGAAAGAAAGCAGTTTCCAAGAGAGGCACTGGGTAGAGCCCCGAGGAGGACAACTGTAGTTAACCTCATATATTCATGAGTTTCAGTCTCAGTTTAGCTGCTTTTTATGGTAAGACCAGAAACATGTGCTCTACCTCATTTACCTCAGGTTCCCAGTCTAATAAGCAGGAAGATAATCTCTAAAAACTCAAAATTACTGTAAGTGATGTGCTTTGATCAAATATTACATGTCCAAAGGAACTGGGAAGCCCAGTTCACTGAAACCTACTAATAATATGGTAAACAGTGAGACCTACTCCCTCCTACACCTCCCTCTTTATCAAAGCAAAAAAAGCACAGCTCATTGATGTTAACTCTTACAGTATTTCTTCCTTTCCTGTCACACTGCAACAGTGCAGATGCATTACTAAGCAAAAGAAATAGTTAAAAGGCCCAAGAAGGAAGGTGCAGAGAGCCTGGATAATCCTCAGAAGCTCTATTTATATATGCTAAAGTACAAAGTTTTCATATGTATATTACATTTACATATAAGTCCAAATACCTGAAAATGTTTAGCTGTTACTGATAATTTCATGAGCAGATCAAATGCTAAAGTTTTCACTTCTTCAAAAGTGCTGGTGAAACATTCTATTAGCGTTTGGAAACGACCAGCATGAACATCATGACTCAACTGATAGACTGCTTGAACTCCACCTAAAACAAAAATGAAAATAAGATTTTAAAACAAATTAGAGGGTCGGGCAGATGGCTCAGCAGAATAAGCACTTGCCTGGCAAGGGCAAGGGCCTGAGTTCTATCCTCAATCAAAACAAAAAAAAAAACAACAAGATTAAAACAAATTAGAGGAAAAGAAAATCATCTTTCTGCAGCTACCCAGTTAAACTTACAGAAAATTAATACAAAAATCCTACTTTACATTTTACCTACACTAAGACTTCATACTTTATACTTCATACTTTATCCACAGTAGCATAAAATTATTTATTAATTTACTTCTTCAGATGACAAAAGGTATGACAATTTTCTGAACAGGAAATAAGTATTTTTAAAAATGTAAAGACACTATTTTTATAAACTTCTTGACCTAGAATCTAAAGTCCTACCATTTCTTAGATGAACTGACACAGAATAAGTATAGTGATATATCCTGTCATTTTTATGTTGACCCAAGTTTCGAGGCATAAATTTCACTTGGTCAGAGTATACAGTATTTTTAATGTACTATTAGATATGGTTCCCAGCATTTTGTTGAGGATTTCTGGATACACACTAGTCAGGGCTATCTGTCTATATTTTTCTTACATTGTCTCTGTCTAGATTTAGTATCAAGGTAACAACAGCTTCCCAGAGTGAGTTCAGTACTATCTCCTCACCAATGTTATAAAAAAGTGAAGGACTGGTATTAATTCTTTATATGCTTGGCAAAATTCACCAGAGAAGTCACTCATCCTGGATTTTTTCATTGTCAGGAGGCTTCTGATTACTGATTGTTAAAAGTTGGCTCAAAATTCCTATTTCAACTTGAGGTAGTCATTTTGATGTTCCCAGGAACCTATACATGTAGATTATCTAATTTGTTGGTATATGGTTGTTCATAATGTCATAATCCTTTTCATTTTGTAAGTGCACAATTGATTCTACTTTTTACTATAGTTATCTGCACCCATCTTTCATTTTCTTAGTCTAGCTTTATCACTTTTCATCTTTAGAAAAAAAATTTTTTTTGTTTTATTGAAGTATTTAGAAAAATTTCTACTTTCATTGATTCATTGTGTTGTTTTTCTATTCTCTATTCCATTTATCTTTGTTCTAATCTTTGTATTTCCTTCCTTCTGCTAGCTCATCTTTTATAATTTCTTGAGGTGTAAAGTTAGGTTATTGACTTGAGATCTTTATGTTTTAATATAAGAATTTAAATAAAACACTGCTTTTATCACACCCTGAAAGTTTTGATGCATTGTGCTTTTGCGTTAACTCACCTTATTTTCAACTTCCTTTGTGATTTCTTCTTTTAAAAAGAAGCCTCTCTGACACCACTGTATGATAAACTCACCCTCCCCACTCTCCCAGGGACTTCACATCTCCCCCTTCTTGAAGTATTTGTTTTCATAGAACTTATCTCCCTCAGAAGTTCTATGTGTCACTCATTCAGTATTGTTTTCCTTCACTGAAAGGTAAGCCCCAAGAGGAAGGCTTTGTTTTTTTTTTTTTTTTTTTTTTTTTTTTTTTTTTTTTTTTTTTTTTTTTTTTTTTTTTTTTTTTTTTTTTTTTTTTTTTTTT